>JAPYMA010001406.1:0-249248 GCA_035041965.1 Anisakis pegreffii | reverse complement strand
TAGTAGTAGTAGTAGATGCAGAACATTACTGGATGTGTAAACGCGTGTTTTTGCAGACAAAACATCAAGTGACTTAACAGATGATTTGATTTGATATTTATGAAAGATTGAAAACGTAACAGTTGAAATAAGGTATATGGGGCATAGAATCAACAACAAATCAACGGAATTTGAATATAATGCACAGAATCTGATTACAAATCAAATGAACAGCTGCGGTAATTTGCTGATGATGACGTTGCAGATTGGGAGGATGTGCAGCTTTGCAGTGAAATCACTAATTAAAGCGGATAGCGCAAATCCAGAAAATCATTTCGCGAATTCGTTCAAAACATAATAAATCAAATGAAATATTTATGATGAAGATGAAGGCAAAAAAAACGAAGATGTTGAATAAGCAATCAGGATAAATGAATACGATGATGCATACAAATGACTCCTAATCAAAAATCTCACTGAAGACAGCTGATAGCTTGGTTTGAAAGCAATTGAGGCGGGTTTTTTTGTTTGAGGCATAAGGATACAAGAAAGCAAAATGAACGACGGTTTATTGGTGAGATGATCTCAAGAGGATGGACTGATACCGAATGATTAAGAAAATTGGATGCACTTATGACGCTCTTCAAGCAAGAAAAACCTGCAAATTTTGACCAAAAAAGCAGGCAAAACGAGATGAGACGAGACGTGGTGAGCACGTTTCGTCTCATCTCGTTTTGGTTTTTTTTCCCCAGTGGAATGATAGGATCGAATAATAGATGATCGAAGATGCTTGTTGGCTAATCACAAAATTGGTTTTCATTCTATGTAAGTCATAAATTGAATGTGTAATAAATAAATGAAATGCAATTTTCGCATGTATTCAGATGAGAATTTGCAATTATTTGTTAACATCCTTCAGTTCAAAAACATTCGCGTATTTCTTCTTAGAATAAAACTTCAAAGGCAATAGGAAAGTGTATTATCCATCCTTTCTTCGGGGTGGATATGGTGACAAGCTAATGCGAAGCATCACTATAAGAGTGTGCGCTGATTATTTTCACATATCTAACTTTGTGTACGCATGGTAGTCGTATTCGTTTCATTTAAAAATAAGTGTACTTGTGGATCAACAAAAATTCGCCAGTTTCTAACCATTTATAACTGTCTTCATAGAACAGGCATTATATTATGACCGTCTATAATCGTACGCAAACCATAAAATCTAAATTCAAATCCCAAACGGAGTAAATTCTCATGCTGACCACTCACCAACTAATAGCACAAGTCATCATTGAACACGTCAATTATACATTGTTTCACGTTTACGTCATTATGTCACACAATCATATCATTCTTTCAAGCATTACATTATACAAACCTTAGCTCGATCGAGTATTTTCAAGAGGCCAGTGCGTCCGCTTGGATCGATATCACCGTGAATATCTTGCACCAATCCGGCATACTGCAATTCGATTATTCAATTACGTCAACACATCCGTACATAACACAAAACCCGCTGAACGTAACCACCAGCTTTCAGCTAATTCACTGCTTTCACTTGAACGATAATATATTCACATTTTCAGACATTAAAAAACGAGTTGATATGAAAACGAAACGAAATTGCAACGAGAGACTATTTGAGTAATTAGCAAAGAATATGAAACGTGTAAATTTATGATTGCCATTGTTGATGTTGTTGTTGTGATTTGTAAACATACAACCGAAACGAGTTCATCAAATTTCAATTTATTGCAAAATAAATCGACATTTCATTGCGCAAATCAACCATTCCGGCTTATATCTAATCATGTGTTCATGCTGTCGTGTTCGCATATGAATCGCTTCGCTTTGATTGTAGCGTTTCATGCTCATCGGACGGTTACAATTCCTTGTACCTAATAAATGAAGGCTTAGGCAATAGGGAAGAAATGATGAACCGAACTTCACAATGCTTTCATTGTTCAACTACGAGTCGAACTCTTATCCGACTGTATTCTTCCTTTGCCATTTCATTTTATAGTCATGTCGATTACAAAAATCGTTGCTCACTTCAAAATTGAGAAGTATTTGGAGAATGATTCAACTTGCATGCTTACCACATTATAACATCACCCACTACATCATCATGCTACCGAAAGGAAGCAATCATCCAATGTGTTCCGTGCGTATAGCGATGATGAGTTTACAACAACAATGTTCCAATTTGTTTACGAGCATTGCTTTAGCACTCAAATTACTTCGATAGCGAGTGTAGGAAAAAAACGTTTAAGCAAAATACGGAAATACTTCATCAACTTGTGAACATTTGCAGTAATTGATGCGCAATTTAGCAAATTCCATAAAAGTCCAACTGCCTGCCTCTCAGTGAGTGTATCCTCTCATCAGGGAATTTTATGGTGAATGGATATATTTTTGAAGTTTACGACAACGGTTAGTGGGTGAGATGATAACTTGAACGCAATATGGATGCCGCAAATGGAGCTTTTAATGAAGATGTCTTTTCCGTTCACCATGCAGATGATCAGTCTATTTTTCGCGTGACCAATTAAATACATCATCATATTACTGAAAATAACGATTCTAGAACGTTCAGAGAAATATCGAAATGACTGATAGAATTCTTCACAATGTTTCTTCTTGTTTGTGATGCCATAAAAAGCTATTGGCTGTTTCCAATGGATACGAATGAATAGGTTGATGAAAGCTTCCTTTCTTTTTCAATGTCTAGAGGTGGACAGATAGACCAGAAGGAAGTCTTTCGCAAAATTTATTCCGACTCATTAGCATTTCATAAAATTCATCGAAAATCTTAGCATAAATATTGAAACGCTTTTTTAGCATTAGCATAAAAACTCACACGCTATGATATTGAAACGCTTTTTGAATTTACACATGACCGATGTAGACCTCAATTGAGGGCATTCTCTGATTAACATTCGGCTGCTAACAGAGCGCTGTCCGCATTTCTTTTTCATTTCAGGCCAACAACATCAACTAGTGTTACTTCTAAGAAATTCTGCAGAATCGAAATTCAGCGATTCGAAATCTCACTAATGAGTGGAATGTGAAAAATTCATGAAAATTCGCAAATAAGCTCGTTTAACGGCGACGAATGAAGTTTTTCGAGTACTTCAACGATTGTCAGCCAATTATGTGTTGGTTATAAACATTTGATAAAGCCACTAAAATATCCGATTCTTAAGAGATCGTTGCATGCTATGATACGTGCAATGAACAATGAATGTGAGTAAAAAGAAATTCCGTTCATTCCAAAACATTTCAGAACATTATTTATTGTTCGTCAACGGAAGGAAGACATAGCAACGTTAGAAACAAAAACAGATGAGCATAATGAATAATTGGTGAATGACTGACGGATATTCACCACTAAAATAAGTGTATTCCCTAAATCCTAAATTATTCATAATTCCACGAATCCATTCCGTATTTGCATTCACTCATAAATTACTCATTTGAGTATCACTCATAAATTCAAGCACATCGTATAATTTCAGCAATTCTATCTTCTCAAAAACCTCCACTACCCTAACTAACATACGTTTGGTTTTCATTTGTAGGCATGAATGAGTGATGTTGACAGTACTGGCCACTGAAGGGTTGATGAGAGTATAAGAGTGGTGAACAATCTCTGTGATCATACTATGTGCTATAGTAATGATAAGAATGCACTAAAAATTGATAAACGTTTTTGCTGCTTGAACACGGAACAACATCAAAACAATAACACCAGCAACGATCTTCCTTAAAACACATCGAATAGCTGAATATTAATGTGAAAAGTTACTTCTGAAAAGCAACTTCAATGAACCACCACAGCGATGTGGGCAATAATCGAAACTGCTTCATGGTCAGTCAATCGAACCAGTTCATAATGCATCATCGTTGAAAACAGAAATTATCTCATTCATCCACAGCAATAATCCAATAGCTATCCCCAATAAACTGCAAAACCCGGCCCTACCAAACTGCAGAAACTTTGAACATTACAAAAATAACCTACAAATACGACGAAAATATCTTTGCATCAAGTTGCGAAATTCAAGTTTAAACTTCTCATTCATTCAGTCTTATCACCACCCATCCAACAATACAAACGACTATTTCTCAGCAAATCACCGAATAACTCGTCTCTCTTTGACGTAACGGCATTCATTGCGTAAACGTAACACCTTTGAGAGTTGATATTTCTTAGGCTTAAAAGCTTCGGCACGCACAACAATCAATGAATGTAACCAATATAATGAGGTGTAGAAGTGAACACAAGAATATGAAATTGATGAAACCGTCTGAAGACGACGTCAATAAAGTCACATTGTGGAAAATGACGAGTGTGCATGAGATTAGTTCCATATCACGCAGTGCAAATTCAATGGGTAATTGCTCAATTTCTCAGCTTCAACGTGAGTCCTATTGAAGTCATAGTGAGTCAGTTGAATTTATGAATGTCGACTGATAATAATTCATTCAGTTCACACGTACAAATTGAGTTTAGAACGATTGATTCAACGATCAATACGGCAATATTATGCACAATACAGTAGGCAATGGTCAAAAAGCTTATTAAGCAATTATTTAATTCGCTACAAAAGTAACGATCATTTTCTAGACGTCAACAATAACCAACTTGTGATCGTATGTTTTAGATAAGGCAATTGCATACCATCAAAACATCACCGGACCATTACGTGAATATTATATTGAATGAGTAACTGAAAACAGCGATGTTATGGCACTCCTACTGATCATCATATTTGCCTGTTTACTATTCGTATGGTCTGATGATAAACATAAACACTCTCATCATAACTGTTCACGTTATCATTATCATTGCCACTGATAGTGGACGAGACGCACTGCTTCGAGAACGGTACAGCTGATATCGAGAGTCAACCCGCGAGAGCGTTACATCCACCACCCTCAGTATCCGCTGAGTGGTGCCAGGCAGGCACTAATGAAATGACCGCAGTGAACCTGTTCGCCCTAACCACACCACGCCTAACAATAAGTACAATTCGAACTTATCGCATTCAACGAGTTCTCTTGCAATTCATTTGTTAAACCGAGTTATCGATAGAGTCAACGACGTTTTTCCATGGCAATTAAAGCCACGATATTGCCAAAAAAAACGCTGATAAAAAGCTGAGAAAATCTGAACGTTAACTGAATGGACGAGATGACATGAGCACAGCGTTAAATTCACAGAATGAGACGTTTAAGGCAAGCAAGGAATTCGAGCGTATTGTTGAGTGCATTTCGTTAGAGACGATTAGAGATGGGATAAGATGGATGAGAATGAGGATATATATGTACGGCATGAGTTCATCTGAAGGCAGTGTGGATGGATATGGGATAAGAATGATGTTACGTAAGTTATATTGTCGAGTAAGTTGGGGGCAGCGCTGGGCTGAGATGAGATGCAATGCGATGTGATGCGATGATAGTAATCGATAGAGGATTGCGAGGTTATTCTCAAGCATCATCTCACTTATTGTGAATCGGTTTTTGCTGTTTTTAGTTATGTTGGTATTGTGAATTGATGGGTTGATGAAGCAGACAGATCGTGCGATCGCTCTAGGGAAACTACAAAACAAGAATGTGCACACATGGCAGTATGTAATAACCATTCAACAATCAAACGAACTGATTCAAGAAGTGATATTGATATAATAGTACGTTTAGAATGAATAACAAGAGCATAAATATTGGGAGTGTTAGGTGCTTATTTATCGAGTGATAAATATTGCTTGTTCTATTGTTGCAAGAGATGCGATGAAGAAACGCAGTTGAAAACAAAAATTTACAATCAGATGATTGCGACTGAAGAACTGTGACTTGAGAAGCATTAGTGTGTTTTTATTTTGCTGTTTAGGCAGTGTTATGAGCTGCGAAATGTGTTGACACAACGCAAATACACATGAATCGATCGGTGATTTGTTTATTCTTCCGACTTTAATGTTTTTCTCAATTAGACACACCAACAAAAAAACACTCATCTTTCTTCACCATGAGATGTTCAAGAAAACAGAAAATACTTGAAAATGAAAAAACTGAGCGATATTTCCGCAGCATAGCACAAAAAACGATTGTTTCCGGAAAAGAGATCTTCTGTCTAGCCGTGCTCTGTTTATGATAGTTGAATTTAAGTTGAGAGTACATTTAATAAGAAAAATAACACAACAACACATCCGGTGAATAAATGGGGCAAAAAATTCATTTGTATTGGGTGAAACAGGAACCATTGAAACGACGAGAAAAGCAACTGGACCAATTCAGCCATTTCCAGGGTATTCATGTGCAAATGGCTGTATATTTATCGCTTCCTCAGCACCCATTAGAAATTTCTCGCAAGTTCTGTCGATTCTGTTCAGTCAGGTGAACACGTAAAGATCAAGTGAAAAGCGATCCGTGCAAGACGATCATCCAACTGAAGGCAACTTTTCAGTGCCGAAAAATATATCACACATTCAAACGTTTCAATTAACAAGCAACAATCACCTATTTGCATTAACCACCTATTTTAAGCCATCTCACTGCTTTGCTTCTGATATTGGCGTAGCAGAGTGATCATTTATGTGCGGAAATGTCGGCTAGCGATTCATCAAATTTGATTTCCTCAGACGTCTGAACCAACAACTTCGGCAAACAATCACTTGATAGAGCAGTTTATGCAGCACAAACTTGGAGCGTCTCACAAGTTAACTCATAACATTTGACGGCATATTTTGTCGCAGCGTGTTCATTTCTTCATCGTAAATTGCCAAGAAGCAACGCTCATTAGTGTTTAGTCGAGAGCAACGAATCACTGCTCCACTTGATAGACGATTGTTTGTGTCAAATGTTATGAGTTAACTTGTGAGACGCTCCAAGTTTGTGCTGCATAAACTGCTCTATCAAGTGATTGTTTGCCGAAGTTGTTGGTTCAGACGTCTGAGGAAATCAAATTTGATGAATCGCTAGCCGACATTTCCGCACATAAATGATCACTCTGCTACGCCAATATCAGAAGCAAAGCAGTGAGATGGCTTAAAATAGGTGGTTAATGCAAATAGGTGATTGTTGCTTGTTAATTGAAACGTTTGAATGTGTGATATATTTTTCGGCACTGAAAAGTTGCCTTCAGTTGGATGATCGTCTTGCACGGATCGCTTTTCACTTGATCTTTACGTGTTCACCTGACTGAACAGAATCGACAGAACTTGCGAGAAATTTCTAATGGGTGCTGAGGAAGCGATAAATATACAGCCATTTGCACATGAATACCCTGGAAATGGCTGAATTGGTCCAGTTGCTTTTCTCGTCGTTTCAATGGTTCCTGTTTCACCCAATACAAATGAATTTTTTGCCCCATTTATTCACCGGATGTGTTGTTGTGTTATTTTTCTTATTAAATGTACTCTCAACTTAAATTCAACTATCATAAACAGAGCACGGCTAGACAGAAGATCTCTTTTCCGGAAACAATCGTTTTTTGTGCTATGCTGCGGAAATATCGCTCAGTTTTTTCATTTTCAAGTATTTTCTGTTTTCTTGAACATCTCATGGTGAAGAAAGATGAGTGTTTTTTTGTTGGTGTGTCTAATTGAGAAAAACATTAAAGTCGGAAGAATAAACAAATCACCGATCGATTCATGTGTATTTGCGTTGTGTCAACACATTTCGCAGCTCATAACACTGCCTAAACAGCAAAATAAAAACACACTAATGCTTCTCAAGTCACAGTTCTTCAGTCGCAATCATCTGATTGTAAATTTTTGTTTTCAACTGCGTTTCTTCATCGCATCTCTTGCAACAATAGAACAAGCAATATTTATCACTCGATAAATAAGCACCTAACACTCCCAATATTTATGCTCTTGTTATTCATTCTAAACGTACTATTATATCAATATCACTTCTTGAATCAGTTCGTTTGATTGTTGAATGGTTATTACATACTGCCATGTGTGCACATTCTTGTTTTGTAGTTTCCCTAGAGCGATCGCACGATCTGTCTGCTTCATCAACCCATCAATTCACAATACCAACATAACTAAAAACAGCAAAAACCGATTCACAATAAGTGAGATGATGCTTGAGAATAACCTCGCAATCCTCTATCGATTACTATCATCGCATCACATCGCATTGCATCTCATCTCAGCCCAGCGCTGCCCCCAACTTACTCGACAATATAACTTACGTAACATCATTCTTATCCCATATCCATCCACACTGCCTTCAGATGAACTCATGCCGTACATATATATCCTCATTCTCATCCATCTTATCCCATCTCTAATCGTCTCTAACGAAATGCACTCAACAATACGCTCGAATTCCTTGCTTGCCTTAAACGTCTCATTCTGTGAATTTAACGCTGTGCTCATGTCATCTCGTCCATTCAGTTAACGTTCAGATTTTCTCAGCTTTTTATCAGCGTTTTTTTTGGCAATATCGTGGCTTTAATTGCCATGGAAAAACGTCGTTGACTCTATCGATAACTCGGTTTAACAAATGAATTGCAAGAGAACTCGTTGAATGCGATAAGTTCGAATTGTACTTATTGTTAGGCGTGGTGTGGTTAGGGCGAACAGGTTCACTGCGGTCATTTCATTAGTGCCTGCCTGGCACCACTCAGCGGATACTGAGGGTGGTGGATGTAACGCTCTCGCGGGTTGACTCTCGATATCAGCTGTACCGTTCTCGAAGCAGTGCGTCTCGTCCACTATCAGTGGCAATGATAATGATAACGTGAACAGTTATGATGAGAGTGTTTATGTTTATCATCAGACCATACGAATAGTAAACAGGCAAATATGATGATCAGTAGGAGTGCCATAACATCGCTGTTTTCAGTTACTCATTCAATATAATATTCACGTAATGGTCCGGTGATGTTTTGATGGTATGCAATTGCCTTATCTAAAACATACGATCACAAGTTGGTTATTGTTGACGTCTAGAAAATGATCGTTACTTTTGTAGCGAATTAAATAATTGCTTAATAAGCTTTTTGACCATTGCCTACTGTATTGTGCATAATATTGCCGTATTGATCGTTGAATCAATCGTTCTAAACTCAATTTGTACGTGTGAACTGAATGAATTATTATCAGTCGACATTCATAAATTCAACTGACTCACTATGACTTCAATAGGACTCACGTTGAAGCTGAGAAATTGAGCAATTACCCATTGAATTTGCACTGCGTGATATGGAACTAATCTCATGCACACTCGTCATTTTCCACAATGTGACTTTATTGACGTCGTCTTCAGACGGTTTCATCAATTTCATATTCTTGTGTTCACTTCTACACCTCATTATATTGGTTACATTCATTGATTGTTGTGCGTGCCGAAGCTTTTAAGCCTAAGAAATATCAACTCTCAAAGGTGTTACGTTTACGCAATGAATGCCGTTACGTCAAAGAGAGACGAGTTATTCGGTGATTTGCTGAGAAATAGTCGTTTGTATTGTTGGATGGGTGGTGATAAGACTGAATGAATGAGAAGTTTAAACTTGAATTTCGCAACTTGATGCAAAGATATTTTCGTCGTATTTGTAGGTTATTTTTGTAATGTTCAAAGTTTCTGCAGTTTGGTAGGGCCGGGTTTTGCAGTTTATTGGGGATAGCTATTGGATTATTGCTGTGGATGAATGAGATAATTTCTGTTTTCAACGATGATGCATTATGAACTGGTTCGATTGACTGACCATGAAGCAGTTTCGATTATTGCCCACATCGCTGTGGTGGTTCATTGAAGTTGCTTTTCAGAAGTAACTTTTCACATTAATATTCAGCTATTCGATGTGTTTTAAGGAAGATCGTTGCTGGTGTTATTGTTTTGATGTTGTTCCGTGTTCAAGCAGCAAAAACGTTTATCAATTTTTAGTGCATTCTTATCATTACTATAGCACATAGTATGATCACAGAGATTGTTCACCACTCTTATACTCTCATCAACCCTTCAGTGGCCAGTACTGTCAACATCACTCATTCATGCCTACAAATGAAAACCAAACGTATGTTAGTTAGGGTAGTGGAGGTTTTTGAGAAGATAGAATTGCTGAAATTATACGATGTGCTTGAATTTATGAGTGATACTCAAATGAGTAATTTATGAGTGAATGCAAATACGGAATGGATTCGTGGAATTATGAATAATTTAGGATTTAGGGAATACACTTATTTTAGTGGTGAATATCCGTCAGTCATTCACCAATTATTCATTATGCTCATCTGTTTTTGTTTCTAACGTTGCTATGTCTTCCTTCCGTTGACGAACAATAAATAATGTTCTGAAATGTTTTGGAATGAACGGAATTTCTTTTTACTCACATTCATTGTTCATTGCACGTATCATAGCATGCAACGATCTCTTAAGAATCGGATATTTTAGTGGCTTTATCAAATGTTTATAACCAACATATAATTGGCTGACAATCGTTGAAGTACTCGAAAAACTTCATTCGTCGCCGTTAAACGAGCTTATTTGCGAATTTTCATGAATTTTTCACATTCCACTCATTAGTGAGATTTCGAATCGCTGAATTTCGATTCTGCAGAATTTCTTAGAAGTAACACTAGTTGATGTTGTTGGCCTGAAATGAAAAAAAATGCGGACAGCGCTCTGTTAGCAGCCGAATGTTAATCAGAGAATGCCTTCAATTGAGGTCTACATCGGTCATGTGTAAATTCAAAAAGCGTTTCAATATCATAGCGTGTGAGTTTTTATGCTAATGCTAAAAAAGCGTTTCAATATTTATGCTAAGATTTTCGATGAATTTTATGAAATGCTAATGAGTCGGAATAAATTTTGCGAAAGACTTCCTTCTGGTCTATCTGTCCACCTCTAGACATTGAAAAAGAAAGGAAGCTTTCATCAACCTATTCATTCGTATCCATTGGAAACAGCCAATAGCTTTTTATGGCATCACAAACAAGAAGAAACATTGTGAAGAATTGTATCAGTCATTTCGATATTTCTCTGAACGTTCTAGAATCGTTATTTTCAGTAATATGATGATGTATTTAATTGGTCACGCGAAAAATAGACTGATCATCTGCATGGTGAACGGAAAAGACATCTTCATTAAAAGCTCCATTTGCGGCATCCATATTGCGTTCAAGTTATCATCTCACCCACTAACCGTTGTCGTAAACTTCAAAAATATATCCATTCACTATAAAATTCCCTGATGAGAGGATACACTCACTGAGAGGCAGGCAGTTGGACTTTTATGGAATTTGCTAAATTGCGCATCAATTACTGCAAATGTTCACAAGTTGATGAAGTATTTCCGTATTTTGCTTAAACGTTTTTTTCCTACACTCGCTATCGAAGTAATTTGAATGCTAAAGCAATGCTCGTAAACAAATTGGAACATTGTTGTTGTAAACTCATCATCGCTATACGCACGGAACACATTGGATGATTGCTTCCTTTCGGTAGCATGATGATGTAGTGGGTGATGTTATAATGTGGTAAGCATGCAAGTTGAATCATTCTCCAAATACTTCTCAATTTTGAAGTGAGCAACGATTTTTGTAATCGACATGACTATAAAATGAAATGGCAAAGGAAGAATACAGTCGGATAAGAGTTCGACTCGTAGTTGAACAATGAAAGCATTGTGAAGTTCGGTTCATCATTTCTTCCCTATTGCCTAAGCCTTCATTTATTAGGTACAAGGAATTGTAACCGTCCGATGAGCATGAAACGCTACAATCAAAGCGAAGCGATTCATATGCGAACACGACAGCATGAACACATGATTAGATATAAGCCGGAATGGTTGATTTGCGCAATGAAATGTCGATTTATTTTGCAATAAATTGAAATTTGATGAACTCGTTTCGGTTGTATGTTTACAAATCACAACAACAACATCAACAATGGCAATCATAAATTTACACGTTTCATATTCTTTGCTAATTACTCAAATAGTCTCTCGTTGCAATTTCGTTTCGTTTTCATATCAACTCGTTTTTTAATGTCTGAAAATGTGAATATATTATCGTTCAAGTGAAAGCAGTGAATTAGCTGAAAGCTGGTGGTTACGTTCAGCGGGTTTTGTGTTATGTACGGATGTGTTGACGTAATTGAATAATCGAATTGCAGTATGCCGGATTGGTGCAAGATATTCACGGTGATATCGATCCAAGCGGACGCACTGGCCTCTTGAAAATACTCGATCGAGCTAAGGTTAGTACAATGTAATGCTTGAAAGAATGATATGATTGTGTGACATAATGACGTAAACGTGAAACAATGTATAATTGACGTGTTCAATGATGACTTGTGCTATTAGTTGGTGAGTGGTCAGCATGAGAATTTACTCCGTTTGGGATTTGAATTTAGATTTTATGGTTTGCGCACGATTATAGACGGTCATAATATAATGCCTGTTCTATGAAGACAGTTATAAATGGTTAGAAACTGGCGAATTTTTGTTGATCCACAAGTACACTTATTTTTAAATGAAACGAATACGACTACCATGCGTACACAAAGTTAGATATGTGAAAATAATCAGCGCACACTCTTATAGTGATGCTTCGCATTAGCTTGTCACCATATCCACCCCGAAGAAAGGATGCATAATACACTTTCCTATTGCCTTTGAAGTTTTATTCTAAGAAGAAATACGCGAATGTTTCTGACACATCTAACTGAAGGATGTTAACAAATAATTGCAAATTCTCATCTGAATACATGCGAAAATTGCATTTCATTTATTTATTACACATTCAATTTATGACTTACATAGAATGAAAACCAATTTTGTGATTAGCCAACAAGCATCTTCGATCATCTATTATTCGATCCTATCATTCCACTGGGGAAAAAAAACCAAAACGAGATGAGACGAAACGTGCTCACCACGTCTCGTCTCATCTCGTTTTGCCTGCTTTTTTGGTCAAAATTTGCAGGTTTTTCTTGCTTGAAGAGCGTCATAAGTGCATCCAATTTTCTTAATCATTCGGTATCAGTCCATCCTCTTGAGATCATCTCACCAATAAACCGTCGTTCATTTTGCTTTCTTGTATCCTTATGCCTCAAACAAAAAAACCCGCCTCAATTGCTTTCAAACCAAGCTATCAGCTGTCTTCAGTGAGATTTTTGATTAGGAGTCATTTGTATGCATCATCGTATTCATTTATCCTGATTGCTTATTCAACATCTTCGTTTTTTTTGCCTTCATCTTCATCATAAATATTTCATTTGATTTATTATGTTTTGAACGAATTCGCGAAATGATTTTCTGGATTTGCGCTATCCGCTTTAATTAGTGATTTCACTGCAAAGCTGCACATCCTCCCAATCTGCAACGTCATCATCAGCAAATTACCGCAGCTGTTCATTTGATTTGTAATCAGATTCTGTGCATTATATTCAAATTCCGTTGATTTGTTGTTGATTCTATGCCCCATATACCTTATTTCAACTGTTACGTTTTCAATCTTTCATAAATATCAAATCAAATCATCTGTTAAGTCACTTGATGTTTTGTCTGCAAAAACACGCGTTTACACATCCAGTAATGTTCTGCATCTACTACTACTACAGTGGTCCCTACGCTCAGATGCTTCATTGTCCAATTCGATGGTTTGACAGGCCGTCACTACCTCCATTTCTCTTGCTACAATAAAACTGTTTCTGCACATAATGTCAGAACTAATACCCCGACCTGCTCCATTACCTCATCCTCTGACAACGCAAATTACCCAAAAGTGTTTTCCCTATGGAGACCTTGTTTTCCCGTATGGGGACCCCTGTTCTACTACTACTACTAGCCGTTACCAGTATCCGATACCAGTAATGCCATAAAATTGTTTGTCATTAGCCACAAAGCTGTGGCAATAAGATGGCGATTCAAGAGGATTGAAGAGAAATGAATAAGTGGAAAAAAGGTTTTCGACTTTAACTTATATCAGCTAATGAACGTTTTGAGTGCAGTGTTCAGATTTCTTGTGAAGATGTTCATCTGAATATCGTTTTCATTGCTCAGCAATGACTTTGAGAATGAACATGGCACGAAAGCTGCAAATAACTTGTATTGCCGTCACATTTTTGTGGTCTTCTGCATTTCGTTGATAGGCAGCTGATTGAGTTTTGATCAGCAATAGCTAAGCGCCTTCGGCTGCGTACGTAATCGTTGAAGGAGTTGATTGATCACTTCGGATTCATAACAATATGAGTTCAGCAACAACTTGAAACATTCTCTAGACGAATAGTAATTTTGCATTTTGTTAACAGTTGGCAGATTTCATTACAAAGACAAATCAGAATCATTTGAAGAAGGGATTGTTAAGTGAAACGACAAATAAACTTTTTGTTGATGAATTACAGTTGAGTGGTGAGATTAAAAGCTTTGGGAAGGCGAAGGTTTTCGTTGCCGATGCAGTGCTGCGAGTTGATGCATGCTCGATATCGGTGAATGCGATTTCGAATGGGGTAAGTTGTGTTTGGTGCTGTTGCCGTTGTTGTTGTTGTTTGGCCTGTTTGGCTTGATAAACATCGATAAATCATCTGGATGCCTTTGTGTCTGTTGAGCGAGACGTAATTGATTTGACTATTTCGAAAGGCAGCTGATAATCATTCAGTTCAATCCAATTGCGCAACAGCTGATCATCGCATCAAGTAATCATCATTCATCTAGTTGAAATCGTCGACTCATTCGTAGTGTGTCATTAGTCATTCGCTTGAAGTGTTTCGATCGTGAAATGAGCATTTTATTGTTCAGCTAATTTTATTCTCCAATTATTGTCCAGCTTGTTATAGTGAGGTAAGCATAGGGAAGGTAGGAAACGAGCGGCTTCATCAGATTTATTCATAGCGTAGAGAAGATGATGTGTATTGGAAATTCACGATCAAGCTGGAAATGTTTTGAATTGGTCTTCAATGACTATCGTTTTGGAACAGAACTTTGCTTTTTTAGCTGAAATTTTTCGAGTTCAACTAAAGCAATCGATCTTCGTTCGAAATGTGGAAAACTATCGGAGCCATTCAGCTGAATCGACAGTCATCATTTTTTGCCCGCAGAAAATGGAAAGAAACGAAAAATTTTTATTTGCTTTTCTGGGAGTGGCAATGACTTTGTGAAATTCTTTGTGAAACAAATGTGCTCTTTGACATTTGTATCGACGAACGCGTATTCATTTCGATAATTCCAGAACGAATTGCTTTCTGCTTGCTCTGAAATCGTCATTTTTAATTTGTCTCTTCGCTGACCACTAATCGGAAACACAATGAAGCATTTCAGTGGGAAACTTTCCGTTCTTTATCCTCCCATTTGAATTTCTCACCATCACTAGTTGCATTCATTAGTAACAATTATTAATTCATTTTCTCCACTGATTATATTCGGCTATTATACAGAAATAATGAAGAGTTTTTTTTCGATCAGAGAGTAGAATCTCATGAAATGAGCAGATTACATGCGCTCTTTGTGTCTTAGCGCAAGTTCTTTACGGCTGAGTGAAAGTTCGTTATGGCTTAGTGAATTTAAAGAAATGAGGAGAGTACATTCGTTCGTAATGCCTTATGTGAACGAGTGCAATACATCGAACATTCAGAAGTTCTTCAGCACTTGAAATTTTCTCAATTCATCATTCCAGTCATTTGAGATCAGATGAGAATGAACCGCCTCCAGATATCTCAACTCGTGAGAATCCGAGGCCATCGACGAAAGAAAATTTGAATTGTTGTCGGTCGTCATTTTACAATAGTGACTCGTGGTTGCATGGAATTTTTGCATTTTCATGGATGAACGTCGATGTGGTGATTGATAGTGAGGCAATTGAATATGTAAATTTTTGTCGTCGACAATATGTAGGTGTATGTGTTATTTTGAGGAACTGCTGCTGTGTGCACCAATTCATTCGATAGCTAGCGTGGGATTTGTCCGTGAGGAATGTGAAAATATTCTACCGATCAAAATCGGTGATATTTCGGCCACAAATCGTGATCTGTTCGATTTGGCAGTTGTTTATTGTGGAACAGCGGTTCGTTATGTTCACTTTTTCAAGTCGTTTTTTGTCGTTGTTCGTAATTTATTCTCGTTCACACCTTTGCTGCATTCTCAAGGGTGCAATGAGGGAGTGATGCTTTTCGATTTTTTTTGTGTTTGAATGAGCGAAATTTGAGTGATTTCATCTTATTCCTAATGATACGGTCACTGAAAGACACAATTCAGTAGAGCAAATTAAGAAAATGACAGCAATAACTCATTACTTCTTAAGACTTCGTAGCTTATGTTAGTAAAGTAAATCTTTGTTTAGTCGTTGAACGGATTATTGTTGTACTTTGTTTGGAATCAACTGAGCCAGGTGGGTCGTACAAATACACTCTTTTATTGATCACTGCATAATTTGATCCGGCATTGTATGAATTTGAAAAAGTTATTCAATCCATACAAAATCAATTAATCTTCTCTATTTTTCTTAGAAAACATCGATATAACTGTTTTTAGTTGTTAGAATTTAGAAGCATTAGGATTACGATAGCGTGAGCTAGATGTGTTTGTTCATTATTCAAATGGAATATTTCTGTTGAAGGATGCAGCCGAAAAAATTTGCAACGTTCTTGGACAGTGCTTCTCACAGGTCTACAAAGAAGCAGCCAGCAATCTTGAACTCAAATCGACACCGTTCAGTGCGTTTTATAAATTGTTCAGTACATCTTTGAAGGTTTTTTTTTGTAAAGCTGCAGCAGAAATGTTTGTGCAAAATTTGGTTGGACACACTTATTTATTAGTGATCGATTTGAAGTTGATGAATTGAAGAAGTGTGTTTTGTTGAGTGTTAAATGAGTGAGTGGATTGCAAAACGCCAGAAGAAGAAGAAGAAGAAGACTGACTTGTTGCTAACTTGTTTGTTTGTTTGTTTGTGTGATGGTTACTGATTTGGTTGGGTGGGTGCGAGCTGATGTGAGAGGAATTCTTTTGCAGAATAACGCATCGTGATTGATTGGGCAAATAATTGCTATGGACAAAGAACAAAAAAGTTGTGTTTTTGTTTGCATTTTAGAGGGTTCTTAGATGATTAGTTGGGTGCGGAGTGACGCTAGGCGCTGAGTGAAGTGATAATTTGTTGTGGTGCATTTGCAAAGTTCAACTGGACCGAGTAGTAACTTTGCAGAGTTTGCAGAATTTGAATATTGCTCCGTCCAGTCAAAATGGGACGCATTCAGTTGAGTTAATGAGTTAATTAATGATGGTCCTCTTACTGATTAGTTGAAAGACATTATCAAGTAGGCGAATTGATGGCGATACAGGAAAACTAATTGTTGAAAGAATTTACTTTTTTTTTGCATCCAATTCAGATTCTTTCACAATTAAACACTCGTTTGTTTTTGTCGATTGTTAATTACTCTCTCAGAGTGTTTGTTTTATTGAGCAATATTTGCAGTGATGAGCGGCAGCAAATGAACCGATCCATCCTCCGATAATGTTCGTTCGTTATTGAGACGACGACTTTTTAGTAGGGTCTCTGAAAAAACGCGGTTTTGAGATATGTTCCGAAAGTATTTTGTAGTGAGGAACTGAAAAACGGTCGTTAGAGGAACAGAGTTGATGAGCACTTATCTTAAGTGTTGATGACGAAATCGTTCTCGAACGATTAAAATTCTAAGGAATGAATCGAGGAACGAATGATTGATAATTTTTGAAATTGATCTTGTCAACTTTATGAGCAGTATTGGTGATGGATTGATTGTGGGTACATTTGCTGTTTGTTCATCATCGGGAATATTTTTCAATAAAACAAAGACGCTGAGAAAGAGGGAGAGTAATTTACAGTTAACAACAAAAAAAGTGTTTCAGCAATTGGAGGACATTTTGATGAATCCCTTTTTCAAGCTATCTGATAGGTATTGTTCACTGATGGCGGTCGGCTAGAATACTGTTGGAGTGGTTAATTAAACGCATAGGGATCCGGCAAAATTCTTCCCTTTTTACCAGACTACCGTCACCCTTTTTGCTAAGTTGAAGAGAAAGATGTGTGGCCTGAAGAGTCTGTGAGCAGCCACCAATGATAAAAACCATTTGCCTGTTTTGATATAGTTCATCATTTTAAAAAGTCAGCTTGATCGTCTGAATTGTTGAAGTGTGATTCGTGTGAATAAGCATTCAAAATGAGGATTGTTTTGCTATGTCATCTTGACTGCTCAAAGCGCAATTCTAAAATAGCTCACCAATCGCCTTTTGTGAAAATTAAGCAAAAGTATTGGATCCGGGCGATGAGCGGAGCGCTAAAATTAGGTGCATATAATTCCTGTGAATGCCACAAAATATTGACTACCGTCAATCAAATTGCATATTAGCATGTGCTTGAATTGCTCAAATTTACATTACTGCGCAATATTGAGGCATCCTATTCGATGATGATTGCTGTCTGTATATTACTAATTGTAAATAAAATATTCCGTTGAGGCATCTATCCGATGATTGTTTCAGCCATAAATTAAAGATCAAAATCTAATGTGCTCTGGCTACAGTAGCTTAGTGTGGCGAAGAAATTCAAGTAGATAATTTTCCAAAAATTTTTTCGGTTGAAAAATGAAGCGTCGACCACTCGGTGACTAAACACCAAAGAATAAAATGAGTAGACATGCAATTGGCGCATGTTGATAGCTATTGTTCCGTGTGATATGGCAATCCGCTCATGTGCGAAACTCATTGTGTGCATGCATCCACCACATCAACAATTCGAAAGCCTTCTAATTCCGCGCTTCTCATTCCACTCATTCATCGATTTCGTGGCCAAACGAAATTTTCTGAGCGAACAATGAGCAAAAATTTTTTCCATTGAGGCATCAATTAGCACTGTTCAATTGCGATATTGCATGCGAGAAGGCAGCAATAGTTTTTTTTTCCAGTTTCACGTGTTTGCTTCCGATAAAAATGTTTATTAATTTCAGAATGTCTAACGAGTTCATCGGCTTCGCCTATAACCAACAGTCGTCCGTTGTTGTAAGTTCTTCTAGTCATTTGCGAAGAGAGTATCGTTGTGTGAAGTGCTGTTTTTTTTCAAACTTAGCATCTTAGTAGTTCACAGTTCCATGAATTAGATCTGATCGTGAGGAGAGAGCCAGAAATATGCAAAAAACGATGCATGCGTTTTGATGAAATGTTCAATTTTCCATTACTAGTCGTGATTTGTGAACAACGTGACGTCGTAATCAATTGCATTTGACTGAATTTTTTTCAGTTCTCCTATGATTATATACAAAAAAAGATTGCACTTCAAATCGAATTACTGCAAGTGAACCACAAAAACCTCGTTGCCCTAGTGATTGTGATGTCCACAATATGTCCGTTTATATGCATAGATCATCCAGATTAAACTGATTCCCCTGAGGTGTTCGAATGACGTCTTTGCTTTCGAGAAATATATAAGTATAATTTTTAAAACAAATGCGCAATTGTTAACAAACGTGCTCTTCGCAGAGTATCCGCAGTATCGTCATGAAGAATATTTCATTCGGAATATTTTCAAACAATGCACATTGAATGAGCATTCATTGTCTTGGATTGCAGTCCATGCAATAAACAGAACATCGTCATTCAATCTAGTCTTACGGATGTAGTCAAAGTTATCCATTGAATATAATATGCTCGTTTATTGTTGATGTTCGTTCGACACATTATTTACATTCATGACGTTTTTACACGCTCTGCCAGTCAACCGAACGAACAACCTAAGCTAAGAGGCTTATTTGTGACGTAAATTCGTTGTGTACGTCGCAAATCCTTGCTCGAACATCAGTGTTCGATTGGTTGCAAACTTGCAGTCTCTATCAGAGTTCAAATTTTCATGACTTATGTTGTTCATTAAATTATTATCTATGTATTATACAAAATCACAACTAGATTTCATGTCGTAGTTTGAAGGTCTTCAGGACTTGAGGGTTTCAAAAAGTACTGGACTGATTCAGGATTTTGGCCTTATAGCAGCAGTACGCTCAGTGGATACGGATTACGGAATGATGAGTCCTACTCATTTCATGATCCGATCTTGTGGACATGACTTATATTTACCTATAGTTGCTTTCAATTTCAGCATGACAGATTCACACCCGGATCTAAGACAGCGACCGGACTCAACAAGTGCATCGCGCAGTGAATCTGCTGATGAACGCATGGACGAACTTATCAAAGAGTATATGTCCGTGGTTAGTTATCGAAATTGTTGTTCACTATTCTCTCAAATGAGTGTGACTCACCGTTCACCTCCGAAAAGACTTTTCTCAGCAAATGAAATCGAAACCCACGATTGTGCACTTAAATCACATCAGATAAGAGACGATTACATCAGTTCATAATTGATTGCCTTATCATTCCAATATTGCTTAAATCTCTGTGATTTGATCCGATAATTCCGCCTTCGATTGCTCTTTGTGAGAAACAAGTTGCTAGTAGCGCTGATCTACGATGTCTTCGCAGAATACTGAATATATATCTGTAAAGTGATGAATGCATTTTCCTATTGTGCTGGTGTTCATGTCGCACTCAACCTGATGTATCTGGCCCTTCTATTACCGCTGACGTAGTTCGGCTAGGCCGTGCTTGTTTCACTGAGTTCACCTCTTTCGTGCGTTCGCTTGTTAAGGCAACAATTTGTTGAATGCGCTTTTTTGGTATTTGAACATGAAAGTATGTATTTACAAAGTAACTTGTGCTAAATTTGTGTTCACTTATTTAAATTATTACATTTTTTGCGGCTACGAATTGATCGGTTTTATCTCGTCAATCCCTTCGGCGTAGTGTTCAGTGGGACTTGTGTTGTTCCGCTGCAAGCTGTTGCTTGTGTGCTTCTTCTTAGCAGATTTCAACTTTAATATTTTATCCCAACATGCATGGTGACGAACAACATTCGCAATCCGTTAGCATATCAACCTAAATCGTATTCCTTTCCTATCGTTCTTGTGAAATGTGCAAGACGCTTCGAGTTCAGTGTCTTATCTGGATTTTTGATGATAAGAGATTGGAGCAAAGTAATCCTATTAAATCGATGATCTTTGTTGATATTGATCACACCATTCAGTTAGTGAATTTCCCCACTATCAATTGCCTTCTAATTAGGATTGCGTTGTTTAGCAATGATTGATTGAACTTTGAATGCTCTCTTGATGCAAAGATTATGAGTGGGATGAGAGAGGCGTTAAACTTTGACTGCATGATTCCAAGCAATTCATTTGGAAATTCTCAAGGGAGAGAGCGAAAGAGAGCAAGAAGTGCCTTCAAAAAGTGCGAATGTTGTGCATTTGGATTAACGCATAGAATTCGCCTCATTTATATCTATCTGATCGACAATCTTCCCCAAAAAGCAGAAAGCAGCATCTTGGAGTGATTTGCTTTTTCAGTTGAATACTTTGAAATTATGTTATTACGACCTGCTTGTTCATGGTCTTTGAGGAGTCTAAATGGTAACGACGAGAATAGGCAAATAGTTTTCTGTTTAAAATAAGCATTTCCACGAAAATGCGCGAAATCAGAAGGTAATTGAAGTTCGCTTTTCACATCAACACAAACCGTTTACCAAGTGTAGCTCATAGGAGAGAATTAACATTTGTTCAATTGAGCTGCGATGATTTGTTTTTTTTCTAGGTCCATTTTTGTTCACATTAAATTTCTCTTCAAATTGCTCTGGTTTTTTAAAGTGAAAATTTGATTTTGCTTTTGCTCCCACAATATAATGACTCATTAAATTGTGTCAAATAATAGCATTCAACCTTATTGTCGTTCATTCAACCTAATTATCCTAATTATCGTTCAGTATCAAATTTGTTTAATTTCCTTTGAAGTGGATGGTTCACGAAAAAATTTTATGATCAAATGGGTTAGGAATGATTAAAACGAAGCGTTTCTCGGAAAACATCATTGAGTTTTCATATAATTACACTCTAGTTTCAGAAAAAGCTTCGCTCTAAAATTGCGCTAAAATGTGAAGTAATTTGTGGTAGTGTCAATGTTCAAATCATTATTACTATAGGGCAGCCTGTAAACGGATATTCGCTTGGGTTGTTTCCGGCTGAATTAATTGTGAAATAATTCTAGGAGGATGCATTGATTCAGATGAATGAATTCAAAATTAATTATAGTCATCGGGAATGTCATTCTGGTAATTTTTGTCTTATTGACAATTGTCATGCATGTGAAATTGTTGACAATACGTTCAAGCGTATGCTTCTCGGTAATGCTGCTTAGAATTAGCCTGTGAATTATCGGAATACCAAGAAATTCAATAGCAAGCATTGCTTTTTAATGAAGTGCTGAAAAGTCTTCTTCAGATAGCGAAAAAAGCGTAATGATGGAAGCAGAGTGTGATCATTGAATTGATTTGACTAATAATGAGGAGCTGATGAAGTATAGTGGGCGGAAAGATGTTGAAGTGTTGCGAGATATTTAAATGAAGAACTCTGATGTGCGAGTGCACTTTTATGAGCTATTAAGTGGAGCGGTAAAACTTGAACCTAGCGAGTGAGTGAGTGTTTCGAGATATCAGCTGTGAGCCAATCTGCTCTCAGCTATCGTTTTTCATTTCTGACATATTACATTGTTGCTCTTCAGTCCTAACCGCTACACTGAGTGTGCCTCTTCTTCAGCTCGATTAAGCAGTTTTTTGTTTTGCATTTGATAAAAGATGGAAAGTTTCATTGGCTCATTGTTCATCTCAGCAGTTGACTGATCTTTTCATGTTGAGTTTGTTGCGAATCGATTCATTGAAAACAAAAACATATTGTGGAATGCTATACAGAGTAAAATACTATGCCTCGATTTTGATTGCATTCAAATTGCTAAATCTCAGTTAATAATGAACCGAGTTATTCACTGCATTCTTATTTGTTTTCGTTAGATCCGTCAACGTCTTGGCAGTCGTTTTGTACAGAGTTATCGGTCATAGCAATCACTTTACCGTATTCAACAATAACAACTTGTTGACTACTCACACTCAGAATTCTATTTGCGTACATGATGCACTCATGTTCGAATTTAGTTTGCCACCTTTGATAATGTCCCTTATTGAGTATTTATTTCGTTGCATTTCATTACTTGTTTTCTGTGATTTCAAATTGTGAAATTCATCATCAGTTTTTCCAATGTAATCAATTGAAAGTGCACATATTCTTACCGAACAAAAAATTCAATGGAGTATCTGGTAACGTAATTTGATAGCTTTGAACGAATTCCGTCGATCATTAGTCCGTTTATCACTTTGCATTATCGCTTATCGGCTCATCTGCAAATTCAATGAAATTTTACAACATATTTAATTTGACAACATTTAAAAGTTCAAATTATAGATGCACAATCGCTTGCAAGTGTTTTTATGTTGGACATAATTGTTTTTTTCTTTTTTTGCAGTTGACAGCTTGTCTTTCAACTAAAGAATTGGCCGAATATGCGGCGTTGATTGTTCGTTGGCGTGACGGTTCGATGCCGATCGTTGAGCTAGCACAGAAATTGAGTGAACTCTATGGCCCGAAACGCATACATCTGCTCACGAGTATGTTTTTGATACCTTTGAAATATCCTTCTGTTTGGTTTTTGAACAGCTGACTTGCTGCAGCATTCGAACTTGCAGCTCGAATGAAGCGTTCTCTTGTTGGTTTGTGTTGTCGGCAAGTTTACGCTTTAATTTATTCATCGATGAATGGATGAAGCGTTTTTCACGTGTGTGTTGCCATGTTGATTGCGTCAGTACAACGTTGCGTCAGTTGTATGTGTTGATTATTCTCCAGATGGGTTCGGTTCGGTTTTACGTTGCTGATGTGCACAGTCGCATGAATATTTCAGACAATTCCCACCAGCTCCAATGAAGTCTAAAAGCATAATTCAAAAAGAGCACATTTCAAAATATGCTTTTCGAATGACTCTCATTACGTATTCATAACAAGAATGTTGCTGCAAAACCACAGAAAACAGTTGTTTCTATCAATGGGTTTTTTTCTGGCCTCTATCAGCCAACGTTATTCCCAATTTGAACACACCAAACTGAAGCATTTCACGAACGATCTTAATGAATGTTTTTGCGTACAAATTTGAAAAAGCACCAGCAATAATGGTTTCTCATCATCAGTCGCGTAAAGCCATGAATAAGCCTCCAATGGAAATGTAAAGCTATGCGTCATTCCTTGAATGTGTGCGTAATAGGAATCATTATGTGCAAATTATGCTCGTCATCCAGTAGCTCTTCTTTTTTTCCGCAAAAATCGTCATTTCCTAACCAAACATGTGTCTGAATGGACGAAGTTGACTGTGTGAAGCGGCCACATAATCGAGTTGTTTAATGAGCCAGACAGTTGGGAATTTTGAAGGATAGAGTTTGGAGCAAAATTTTTTGGAGCAAAAAATTGTGATTCGCAGAACGAGCGTTACTTCCAGTGATTATTTGGACGTGGTCGATTATGACGGTCACACTGTAGAATGTTAGCTGTTCATAGAGCAAGCTCTCATGATTCTGTGAAAATGTGTCTAGATTTGGAATACCGTAGGAAATAAAGTGTCCGTGAACAAAACTCAACTTCATTCCAAATTCGGTGTGTTCGAATAGCGAGAGCCGGACGTAATGAGAACCGGAAGAAGCAATCAATTGGTTTTTTATTCATTCGTAGATATTCATTCAAATTTTATTGAAACTACGATTAAGTTAAGTTTTTCTTTGCTAAACATAAAATTTTATGATTCCTTTCCATCGTACGTTTTTGTATTTTCCGGTTAGCGAACTTTTTCCATTCAGCAATCAGTTCTCTTTTGAAATCTCTCAAAATTGATTCTCTCCCTCTCGGAAGTGAAATGATTGTTGGATTTTGAATGAATTGCCATTGAATTCACGAGCGATTGATTCTCATTGGAATGCGTTCGAAGAGATTAAACGTTCATGAATTTATTCATTTGTCCACAAATGTGTCGTCTATTCTATGGACGCATTTAATCTCGTTTAATTCGACACTTTTCGGGAGTGAGCAGCCGTGTTCGGTTGCTGCAAAGAATTCACATTGCTAGCGCTCTTCATCGACAAAAAAAATCAACTAACGTTCGCCTATGCTACAGAGTCGTAGTACGTGACTCATTCAACATATCAATTAACATTAGCATATCAAAAATCCGTTAAAATGATCCCATTCGCCTATTGCACATAACCATCCGTTGCAGGTGTCTCGTTAGCGTTCAGAACACTGTTTTCAACGAGACCGTATTTTACTGTTCATTTTCACCAAAAAAAAACAAACTTTGTTTTGCAGTTGTATCAGAAATCGCTTTCATCCCAAAGTTTTAGTGAAATTACGCGAAGAGACTGACCAATTTTTTAGCGTTTGAATGTAGAACAAACAAATGCCCATTTTCGCTCATATCACTTCTCAGCTGAATCAACAAAATGCTTCATTTGTAGCCAGTGACCGAGAAACGAAAACAGCTTTCCAACAATATTAAATATTTTTTCATAGAACGAGAATGAAATGAATTTTAAAATGATCGTTTTTAGCCTTCATTCACCGTTCATTATACGAAAAATAGTAATTGAAAATGAAGCCAATTGTACATTTTGCCATTTTCGCTTTTTCATGCGAACACTTTCCGTGTTTCTATTGTACTTTCCAACGATTACTGAGAGATTTCGCATTAGAAGTGTTTATTGACGTCAATAATATTTGCGATTTGTTTGTTGAATTATTTAAAACGTCATCGTTGGATGGAATTTGTGATTGTTGGTCACCGAAATGTTCTTTGTTTTCAGAGATGTTTTATTACTGATCATCGACGTTTCCGCGTTTTGAGCATTTTAATCATTTGATAATCTCTAATAATTGTTTGTACTCATTCGACTGATTGTTTTCTCATCTCATCATTTCGTTCTTCTGCTTCTTCCCTCTGTTTGTTATAACCAATCTACAGTGAATATGAGAAGGTTTTGAAAATTCTGATGGTATTTTACGGCGGAATGTCTCATTGAGTTCTGTGTGAGAGGAGCTGTTTTCGGACTGAATGAATTGAATTCGTACGTCATTGAGTAATCATTTTATTATTTAAGGAGCAGGTGCTGTTTGATATTTGAACTATAAGTATCCACCTGTTTAACGCAAACAATTGATATTTTCTTCGTTTCAACCCAAATTAATTCATCACTTTAAAATCAGTCGTAACGCTAGCATACCCCACACTGCTGTCTCTTACGATACATTCTCATAATTCATCTCAGTTGGAATTTCCAACAGAACGTTTCAAGCATTCTCGCTAATCCAAAGTCCCCGTCGTTATTTCGCTAGCTTTAACACTGAGCCTATTTGCTCCACTGCCTAGGATTATTGTCTTTATTGCATATTGAACTTTATAAGTGATTTCTACAAATGACTAAATTGTATTCGTCTTTTGATTGTTAATTATTTGAAATAATATCCTTATCTGAAAATTTTGGATGTTTTGTTTGCTTCGCACAATTTTAGTTGAGGCACTCGGGAGTATTTTTGTTTGATGACGATGAAGTAAAGTCAGTGGAACGTAAACAAATTTATTGTTGAGTAAAACTTCTTCGTGAGTGTCATCATCATAACAATCGTTAATTTCAGCTACTTGAAAAGATTTTCTTGTATTTGAATCGAAGAGTAAAACCGTCTGATCTTCCCACCCATTATACTTCTTAATATTTTCATATTCTCCTGCCGGTTGAAAATACAGTTTCGAAGATTTGCTTTCTGTATTCCTTTCGTCAACATGTTTAACGAATACTTTTCATTGTTTACCGATTCTACTGCATCATATTTTTTGTGTTTTTTTTCTATGACACTTTTTTATCATGGTATAATCCATTCATTCATTATTAGTGATTTCGATCATATTCTGTTTCAGAATTTTGAATCATTGAACATTGACCTTATTATCACCATTTTCTTGAACATATTCTCGGGTTGTGTTGAGCTTGTTTAAGCTCTGTTTTTTTATAGTGAGAATTCTCATTATGTGATTCATTCGTTTCAATTCCTAGCACAAAAAAACTTATCCCTGTGTATGCATCATTGCAGCTGTTTTCGGGTGTCGTAATTTTTATTGATATTTCATTTAGATGTCACGAACGGCATTGAAATTGGATTTTTTTGTTTTATTCATCATTCACAGAAACTTGAAATCTTTCAAAGTCTATCACCTATTGACGGAGCATTGATTAGAAAAATGTGATAATTTTAACGATGTCTCATAGTGAAACCTCATTCACTTTTTGCATCGATTGTTTTTCTCGTCAGTGATTTGTTTCATCTCATTTTTAAACAAATTATCGTCAGTTCTAAATGATGGGAATTCGCCGATGAGCTGTTCATGTGAATGGTTTCATTGCGGCTTCTTCAAACTAATTATCAAAAAGTATCGAGCATCTGCAGCATCTGTCATTCCTAGTCAGTGTCATGCTATTATTTCTGCATATGCTAGCAGTTGTCATTTAAATGTTCATTGAAACAACATTCTAATGAGTGCATTTCTAAGGAAGTGTTCATGAGGTATCAGAGAAATAATCATTTGTTTCTCTTCCTCTTTCAACGGAACGTGTAGCAGCAACTAGGTGTTGGCTACGAAACACATGACTTGTTTGCAATCAAGCAAACATATTTGTTTCTGTGGGGCATTTCGCTTGTTATTGATCATTGTCATACGATATGAATGAACGGATGATATATGATAAAAGGAATGAGAAAAAGCTCATTGTTGATGGGAAGAAGATGAAATAAAAGCAAGTGGATTTAAGAGGATGAGAACAACGGTGATGGATGAAATGAAATGAAATGAAATAAAATGAATTGATGAATGCATTCGTAATCGTGAATTGTATTCATTCAGTTGTTAAGTGAGAGCAATAAGCAATGACGAGAAACAACATAAAACAAGATGTGTTTTCGATGGTAGCTTTTAATTGACATGTTGATTCATTGATGTCTGTAGCAGTAGTCATTAGGCATTGTTGGATTTCTTGTATCCTCTAGGAATATAATGAAAGCAATTGAACTGAATGCTAAATGATGAATGACTGACTGAATAAAAGCATTCTCATATCATTCATTCCATTCCATTTCTTTTCATTTTGGCTGATTTATTTGGTTTTGTTTCAGGAATGCGATGTCTACTATTGAATCGAAGTCGTGAGGATATCGATGCTTTTGATAATTTCATCGAGATGCTCAATTTGAGTGACGTTGCCAGCGCATCATCATAATACGTGTTGTGCTGCTATATCCATTCCAGTCCAGTAAGTGCAATTCATTCGATTTTGCGTGCACCTACGGCCACATGAAAAATTCGATATGCACTTAGTACAAACGAACAATGATCGCCTGAATGCTTCGAAAGAAATTCTGCAGCTTCTTGATTGAATCACTCGTGCCTCTGCAAATTCTGTAGTTATCCGAGGAATTCATCAATTAGTTGCTGAAAACCCAAAGTTTGCAGAGTCCAAAGCTACGCTTTTCATCTTACTTCTGCTGTTGTTGAGTGTCTTCACATTTGAATATTCTCTCTAGTTCCGCTGATGTAAGTGAATGATTTCATATGGATTTTTTTTTCAAATAATTCTAACGACGCAAATAGACGTCCGTTCCTTTTTTATAGTTCAAATGTGTTCAGGAAGTTAACGGGAGATTTCGTCAGCTCTATTCATATTTTTGCATTGCAATGTGAGAAGAAGTTGATTTTTTTTTGACAGAAGTAAGAAGAAGATTAGACTGACTATGAGGCAAAAATTGTAGGCCTTGCCCACTTAGCGAATTATCTTGTTTTTCATTGTATTCGTCTTTTTTATCCACCTTCATTCTGCAACACACGCTGCAGTCTTATGTCGAATGTACAGTTTTCGTGTGGGATCACATCGGTGTTTCTTTCCAGATTGTTCCTCTTTTTGGTCACTCGATAAAGCCCGAATCTCGCATTCCTCGTTTCGTTTCTGTTGTTCATTCCAAAAAGTGGATAATAATCATTACAGTATTCTGTCGATTGTTTTACTTATTGGGTACTGAATGTATTCAAAGCACATGTCCTTTAGCATTCAGTGTATATCGTTTCGTGTGGATTTGTTGTCAGCATCGTACGTATGTGTGCACACCGAAATGCGATCCATCAACGATATCACTTCTTGAGTTCAAATGAAGTTTTATTTTTGGTGTTATTCAATATACATTGGTTTAATGGGTTCTTCTATCTGCTCATATCCATCCATTATCTGATCGTATTCTTGCATTCTTTCGTTCGTATTTCCTTTGCGAATGATAGACACATTTTATAGATGGATTAATGATAGACCTTTGATGGTGTTCGTTTTTTTGGATAATCTTAGTTTATCTTAGTGATAAATGGTTCGCTGCATTGTATTATCACATTTCATGACTGTTGATCCTCGTCCTTTAGTGCATTCTTTAGCAGGCGTCTCATTTCCAGTCTTTTCATTGCAAACCAAAAAGAAAATCGCCAATGTGAGTTCATTAGATTGAAGTTTATATTTGATAGAAATAACACTCTCCCGTCGCATTCGATTGTTTCTTTCGAAGGAGTCACTAAATTTCAACATCATCATCACAAATGTGATCTCGATAGAATTTGTCATCTTCTTCATATAGAAACTCAAAAGAAAACGTAATTAAGCACTGTAACCTTTCTTCACGCTGATCATTGATCATTCAGCGAGTTTCATTGTCATTTATGTGCTCTCTCATTAAACATTTGAATGTGCACACTCATATGAGCCTAATTGCAATTGCGAATGTCGAACATCGTTCAAGATCTCATTAGAAATCATCTACGATGTCTACGAACCACCCTCTTACATTTTGAATCACATTCGTTCAGTTTAACTGACAACGTTTAGTATGAGTTATTACCCATAATTTGAAATAATTTACAGCTTACAGTTAGAGATCAACAATCAGATAGTCTTCGCTATCGACATGTTGAACTATTGCTGTCAACAAAATTAATTTCCCGTTTGATATCACCAGCCCTTTTCCATAGATATTTGTGAAGATATTTCAATTTTGCGAAGGCGATTGCGAGGAAAGTTGTGATCAATTTGTTCGGGTAATGTCGAATGGTATTGCAGTTATTGAGAGTAGTGCTTTATGAGGGTTTCTATTGAAAACAATGTGAATGTTCATCATATTATTGCAAAGTTTTGTTTTGTTATTTCATTTTATTTGCATTGTGATGAATGTCATGGTTGTTGCTGCTCTTCATTGTTCTTATCGTAGTTGTCAGTGATTCTTATTGCTCATTTTCATATGGCTCATTATTTTTCTTACTATCCTAAGTGTCGTTATTGGAATATTCTTTCAGGTTCAGTGCTGAACGATTAAAGCCAATCTATTATCCATCCATCTGTGAAAGGCCAAACAACTTGATTATCAAATTATTTGCGGTGATTCACTTGCTAAATTTTGAAAACTCATTATGAAGAGTTATAAACCTATTTATAGAAAACGTGAATAAATCGGTCAAATTGAGATTTTCAATTGAATCTTCATTTACTTCATTTATCGAGTTAAATAATCGTTGCATTCCATGCATCGATGTGAGTATATTTCACTGCAACTTATTTCCTTTTCTCAAAAGTTTCATTCGCCTGAAGGCTTTCTTAACGCACGTACTCGTCAGCAACAAAAAGTCATATGTCAAGATGGATCATCTTATTCGAAAATTTGTTGATTTATTTTTTTTGTAATCATAATTCTCTTTACTGGTTTGCTCATGTGAACTCATAGTCATTCAAAGCCATTCAAGAGTATTCATTCTGTTTACATAGTTTGATTCATGCTGACGAGATCAGTAGAGCTCATATTGAACCCATTAATGCCAGCTGCAGCGAAGAGATAATTTCTTTTTCGTGGAGTGTTTTTCTCAAGTTTTAAAGTTGCATCAGGTGGTAGAATGATGACATCTAATCTCGTCGGTAAAGCATGGATTAAAGTGATTCTTATGAAATTTTCAATGGTCATTCACGAGTGTTCATTGACGTCTTCGTCAGATGTCTTCGATGGATGCAATCGATTGTCGCCAGCGAACAACGCTTGCGCAATAATGCCCGTATCTGAAGTGGAAAAAGATTTGACTTTCTTCATCAAAAAAATAACTGAAAGCGGTAGTCTTTCCATCTCAAGAAACGAATCGCTAACATGCCATTTCACTGAACAGTCGTTTGAACATTCGCTAAATATTAATATTTCTATGGTTACACCTTCACGTTTTCTACTTGTTGTACTTATCACCTTATCATACATTCTTTCTTCCTTTTCTGTTTACACTCCATTTGAAATTAGTCTTTTACGGCTATTCAATCCTTTTTGGAATGACATTTCGCAGTTTTTATATAGACCATGTGAACTATGTTGATCCCGACTTCATCCTTTACATTTAGCTGAACCAAAAGATGTGTCTAGAAAAAAAACCGTCGCTTGGTCGGAAATGAACCAGTTTCATATGTTCATTCAGTAGATTACCTCAAATTATGAAATTTCATTTGTTCGAACCAATTGAAAATTTTCGAAAAATCCGAATTAAATCGTTTTGGTTGCTCATTCACGCGTCAGCATTAATTATTATGCTCAACAATCGATTCATCTATCGTTCGTGAGACATATAGCCTCAACAGCACGAGTAATCACCATTTATGTGTGTATCTCATCTGAAAAATGTTTCGAAAAAAACAGTAATACCAACTGCAAAAAGTTCATTCTTAAGCAATTCATATTCCATTTGTTCCCTCGAATATATTCACTTTGTGAGGTTTGCAGTACATTTGAAGCAATCGATCGATCTGATCAGTTTGTTATCTCGATTAAAAGTCTAAAAATAATCTTGAAGGACTATTCCAAGGTCGATATTTAGCAATAGTATGTGTCCTCTCTGTATCAGTGAAGTCACTTGCTTTCAGTGCCACAAAAAGAACAAATCACTCGAATCACTTACAGTGACGCATTTAATCGAATGTTTATACCTTATCATTACCGCAATATAATACGAGCAAGTTATTGTTCGTCTAACTTCGTTCTTAATGAGTTTCTTTCACTAGGGAAATTTCAATTCCAGTTTTCATTTCGTTTCACTAGGAAATTTCATATCACAAGCATAATACGAAATGTTATCACACATTTCGTATTATGCCAAAATATACACATTATCAATTTCATGCGTGCTATTCTTACCTCAGATCCTATGTGCTGTGCTCATTTAAAATGTGTTCAATCGCGTGATAAACTTGATAGCATTTCAAGCGGTTCACATAAGAATGTGTTCATGCATCAGATTGATTTGCTTTGCTGATTAAAGCAGTATAAATCTGTTATCTTAACTGCAAATATGTTGATAAGACTGCGCTGTTTGCGCATTGAAAATGCGATATCGACATTGTTCGTTTAATCGAACAATTAAGATTTGCACTCGTTCGAATCGCTACTCCAACTGAACGGCCGCCGTACCACGTGTGTACTTTTTTCCTCTGGGATTGCAATGGCTCAATTTTGATTGCGATGAATATTCAATGGAACGTCATTTGCATTCGCTTTCAATTAATCAAACATCAACTATTTCAGTTCACTCGCATTCTTTTCGAATGTGTTCGTTTGCACATTTCGCACATTTTTCAGTTTACTTTCAGTCCTTTCTCCATTCAAATATACCGAAATTGAAATTCGCATCAATCTCTGAGCTCTGAAAACCAGAATTATTGCGAAATTTCAGCCAACATATTATATCATTAGTGATTCGGCTGCGTTCAACTATTCTCAATTTATCACTTATCAATGTTGCTATCAATGCATTGAAGTGAATTTCATTACATTATATCTCATATCTGATAAGTTCCCTTATTCTACTATGGTCTGCATTTGTAAAAATGTGTTCATTCTATGTTCGATGATTAGTAAATGCAAAATATGTGCCGTAAACAAACGAGAATCATGTTGAATGGAAATTTTTTCGATGCGTCCCCTTGTGCTTTTGAACTGATCACGTACGAAAACTTCACTCGTTGACAGTGCTTGCCAGCTTTTATCCCTATCATGAATAGAGCACCGTAACGTCATTGGATTACAAGCAGCAATAGTTTATGATTTATGCGTATTATACCTATGTATGTTTTGAATTTGCTCTCAAATAAATCATCGATGCAATTTCGTTTCATAAATGCTCACAAATGTCTCGAATTGATTTATCTAACAGACAAACTTCAAATTTATCCCAAAAAAAAACTGCGTTGTTTGCGGTTGCAATTGCTCATTCTTCGAAATGAATTGTGGTCGTTAACTGTAAGAGAGCTTTGTGTGCAGCGAGCATCTCATTTCAGAATATGTTTTTGATCTTTGTTCATCAATGTCTTCATTTTATGACTGTGCCAGCAAAAAAAAAACATGAGTTATGATCGCTTGTTGTAATGAGTTTTAAGCGCATCGTTTTTTTTTTCTTTGGTTTTTTCAAATTTCTTACTTCATTCATTCATTTATCACTCAAGTCATCATTCTCAAAATTACTGTTACAAGCAAGCTATTTTTTGAGGAATAATACAGGTTTGTGTGTTTCAGGTTTTCAAGGGATGTCAACGAATTTGTAACGACTGGACCGTTCCGTAAAATCGTAGGCTTTTCTGTATTCCTCATGCAAATCCCTGCTCAACGATCCGGATTGCACGACATTTCCGTACTCATTGATGATGCTGCTGAATTAATAAAGGCTGCTGCGTGCACAGCATCAAGCCTTACTCGAACGGGTGGAAATGATCGAGGCGGAAACGCTATTGCGTGATCGCCATTCCTTAGTCGTCTCATAGGTCCAGCTATAGGCGACTAATCTTTTCATCCAACTGCGACAATATTTAGGCACTGAATTAACAAACAATACATGAATTCATTGATTCCACTGATTCCGTACATAATGATTCCTGCTCGTTTATACATATTTGCGGATTCGTTCAGGACGCAGTTTCGTTTTCATTAATGATATCGTTTGTCTTCGACGACGACGAAAGTTTAATTTGTTACACTGACTCACAGATTTAAATTATCTCTGCTCGCAGTATCAATCAAACAAATTGTTCGGATCGTTTTTGAATTATACTCCTTCTGCATTATCGTAATTGTGTGCACTTCGTCGCATTTCGTTGATATTCGTTTCATTTTGTTGTGTACCAAATTCAATAATCATTATAATGATTGGCTTTTTAAATGTAACTCACATTCATTATCGAAATACTCTTCGATGTGAATGTTGATTGACATTGGCTTCAATAGATTGATATCAATACGCTCATTTCGCTGTTTCATGTTTTAAAAAATCGACATCACGAAAAACTTGACATGTGAGGTTTTTTTGATTCGTGTAATTTACTTCATTGTATACATACAAGACGTGTATCTTCCCGATTATTTTTGTGGAATAATCCCAACGGAATTATAATACAATTCCAACGGCCATTCGGAACTTTCAAAGTGATCAATCAATTTCTCTGAGGAATCTGTGAACGAATCGATTGAAATCAGTCATGATGTGAATGCGTTGCGGATGGTTGAATAATGACGTGATTTCGATTCACACACAAATCACATCAATTTGGTGTTTGACTGTTTGTTGATCGAATATGTATTTAGAATTAATTAAACATGAATCCGGTCTTGTTTACTTGAGTTACTAGCCATATCGTATGCATGAATAGAGAATTAATACATGTAGAGCCGCCTGTCGTTCAGTGCGAAATTGATGGATGTCGTTGTGATCGTTTGTTTTTGATTGATTCACCTTTTGGTATGTAGTGAAATTGGTATTTACATGGATGGTATGAATATTTTGTGAAAATCTGAATTTTGTTGAGCTTTTAATGTTCTGTTGTTTTTGAAACGAACGTTCATTGCGTTTTTCCGTGCGTTGACGATCGTGAACGTTTTGCACACAATGTTGAATGCAAACCGAAATCGCAAGAGTGTTGGACGACCAGAGCCAATTGAGTAATTTGTTCGTTTGGATTGCAGAATGAGCAATTCGGCGGCCGCAAGGCCCGCATCCGGGGGCACCGGCATTCGAAGTTTCTTCTCAAAACTGCGCAAACCATCCGATCTACAGATACCTGCCACACAGGTTACTTGCATTTTCATTCGCTTCCAACATCGGATCTTTTGCCACAATTTGTTCTCACTCTCCAGTGATTTGCTTTTCGCGACTGTAATCGGTATTCAGTTGTTACCGGCTCAAAACAATTTTCTATGTGCAGTTTGCAGTCATCATTTGGCTTTAGTTTGCAGTCATCCATATATACCACCTGAATGAATGGTAGCTATATCACATGTGTTTGTTTTGTTTGTTTGTGAAAAAGCAGCAATAATTCAACACATGAATTGAGAGGCAATAAATTTCCGACTTTTGTTCGGCAAAAAATGAAGCGAATCGGTCGTGAATCATTGCTGCACGGCAAAAAGTATGCAATCAAAGATGAATGTGCTTCTCTCCATTTGGTGGTCCTGTGTACAAAATGGAAATCCACTGCAAACTTGTTTATAATAGTGAAGATCACGGACCCTATTCAACTGTTTGTTTAGTCGATCCTCTCGGGATTTCATTCCATCAAAGAATTGCCATCATTTATGTTAGTCCACGAGAGATTATCACCGCGTCGGCTGTCCTCTGGCTCATCGAAAACGCTCAGTTCATCCACGAACGATGCAATAAGAGCTTTGTCTAGATTCTCACTGATAAAATGCTCCGATCATCCCATCCAAGAACATCAGCTGCTCTTAATGCAAAATGACACTTTCTCATCATAACTCCTTGTAATTACTTCTGAAGTTTTGCGTTAGTTGCTGAAAGATGCACGAACTCGTCGAAAGCTGACCACTGATCAGATTATTGACATCTCTCGTAGATTTGTTCGAATTGATTGGACAGAATTGATTCAGTGACTGCAGCCGATCAAATTCTCATTATTTTGATCACTGTTTTGCGTTTTTTCTGTTTTTTTTTCTCGTGATAACCTGACGAAAGTCTTAGTGATAAACGATAATGAGATAAGTGTTTTTCGGGAATGTTTGTTTGTTTTCTGGGGAAATTATTTTCATATTTTGATATGATCTTGAGGTAACATTTTCGGTTTTGTCAGCACGTCTAGAAAATAAACTGAATTTTGCGAGGAGAGAATTGAGTGAAAGAGGGTGCATATGCAGGAGCAAAACAGCTCGCGTTTTGGAATTATTCAACGAGTGGCAAATGAAAACACTAATTAGTGCTGAGTTCAGTGATAACAGAATGAAGGAACTAATCCCATGTGACAGTTTTTCTCGCTAATCCATTTACACAGTTTGTTGGATTTTCTCACTTAATCATTTACGTTGTTTGTTGTTGTGTATCATGTGAGAAGTTTAGTGTTATCATTATATGATGTTATATCGTATTTGACCATATGAAATCATAGTCAGTCAAATCCTATCGCCAAGATGACATCCCCTGAATGGGACGGAATTCATGGAATTATATCCACGACCGGAAAATAATTGAGGCAATGATACAGTGTCACGATTTCTTAGCGTTCAGCATTTCAAGATGAATCACTGAATTCAAAAATGAATTTTATTCATCTAAATGAATCAGTCGCAGATGGACAGCAAATGAATGCAAAGTATTTACAAGGATTTGCTAAGTATTGAAATTAATTTCAAAAATATCTCCTAGTTACGAATATTTTGCAATAGGAAGGAAAACTCATCGTGTGTACATGAATGGATTTCTCGTTCGACAGCACATTTCGATGCCATAAAAGAACAAATCTCGCAGAAAGATTGATAAACAATTGACGAGCGAATGAGCACTTCAAATTGATTTCGTTGCTCTTGTTCGAGTCAATAGATGACAATGAGAAATTGGAATTCACTGAAGCGATTCCATTCAGTATTTTAATGCCGTTGTTCATTTATTAGTTTATGAATCATTAATAAATGCCTGGAAGATGACTGACTATAATGGAATTTCTGTATAAAGATATGAACATACCATATTTCGTCACGCGAGAAACTGGAGCGGTACTATTTTTGGAAGTGTCTTGACGGTAGTGTATTCTGGGAAGATGAGATGATTACTTGAGAAAATTGAATGTGTAGATATGAGTATGCAGTATGCGTAAACACGTTCACATGTATATTTCATTTTCATTGGTAATTTATTGGTTGTGTGTAATGGATTCATCTTATTAAGTTGCGCTCTTGGCAGTAGTCGTTGAACGCAGCTGTTGTCAATCCAACTAGAGGAGTGTTCTTTCGTTCCGATGTGTCCATCTATTTAATATTCATCCAGTTGAAGCCAGCAGCCAGTCGTCGAATCATCGAATAAGTCAATCGTTCTCCAATTAAATTGAACTGATCCAAAACAAGGCGTCAAAATAAAACGAACAACTTCATAATTGAGGAACGAACGCACTGACGATTCAGCCCACCCCATCCATCACACACTAAAAATATCTTTTACCTTCGCCGTCCTTATCATAATCGTTTAAACATTCACATCTAAGGGAACCACGAACGTCCTCCTTCTGCTCGTAGCTAATCGTCAATTCATTTCGTTGCATCATCCACTTAAAACTTTATTGCTGATCATTTATTCACTCACTGCTTCGTTCACATTCATTACGCTCGTGTTCGTTCACTCGAATGGGTTGTAAAAATTCGGTGAGTTCAGCTCGTTTTATTAATTTTATTCATCGAGCTTCTTCTCAATGTGGAAATGCAATTCAATCTTCAAAATTTTGTGCAATTACTTGATACGAACGAGTGTGCATGTATGTGTGTGTATGCACGTATCGTTCGATGGCCCAAACCGGGTATCATATGCTCACATCGACATTGTGCTTGACAACTTGAATTTCATTGAATTCGTTATCAGCTCATCGTCAGCGAATAACTGAAGCTTCTCAAGGGACCGTTGTTTTTTCTGAGGAATGTATGAGAGTTGATATATAAAATGATGCGGTGATAACGATTAGAATGGAAAATGCGTGCTGAAATGTTCGAAAATTCGGCTCTACTGTGATCCAGTGATGATATCGGTAGGAAACCAGCGCATATTCGAAAAATATTGCAATCCAGCTCAGTTTTGAGGAACGGATCGTTGGAAGTTTTGCCATCGAATGAAGAAATTCATACGACATTCACGAAACTCATTTATCAGGAGATTTTGTTGAATATTTTGCTGAACTAGAAAGGCATTCGCTGGATGATATGAGGTGAAAGAAATTCGAGCAAACAAAAAAGATTCAAGTTGATCTGTTGAAGTGTTTACTGATTTTGAGTTGCGTTCCCATCGTTTTGAACTGATTGTGAGAGAATTCATTCAGGTTGTCATTAGTTGCGTTTTATTTTTCGCTGAAAATTTCCATGTAAAATGCATGTGAAAATTACTCGCATAGTTCTCAAGTTTACTCTAATATTTGTCATTGAAATTTATTCCCATCAGTAAGCGAAATTCTTGAATTTTTCATGCGAACCCGCTTGTTGGTATGTTGAAGTCGTCGAAAAATGTTTCGATATAATTCGTTAGCATGATTACCGAGAAACCAACGCATGCTCGAGATTCCATTACTGAATGAATTGGAAAGGAAAACTGGTGATATGTTTTCAGCATACTAATGTATTCGATTTCGTTAAAACTCTTTAAACAAATTACACATTCAGCAATTGTCAAAAGCGGTGGCATAAAACTGATGATAGTCGTTATAACAGTAATGATCGTAGTAGTAATCAAATAACACTTAATATTGTAATTGCTATGCGGACGATTCTGACGAGTGAATTAAATGACAGTTGTTTAAGACGTCAGTGACGAAGCTGATTGTGTGCATAATAAATTTCAGTTGTTTCGTTTTTGCGCCTAACTGAATTATTCACCACGATTTGATATGAACATCCATTCACCTATTATGTATCAAAAGCAAGGCAAAAGACTTTTTTGAACTGTCTCCTAATTGTTAATCTAATTGAAGTGTCCCGTCACTTATGATGGGATGTTGCGTTAGTTACAATGTGAACTGAACTGTTGATTTATCGCAACCCAAAAATAACCTATCAAAATGTTTCCCACAAATTGTTTACGAAAAAATTTTCAAAAATGAAGTTTACTGTCTGATGTAGCAAAGGAACTGTGCAAGGAAAGGAAGCATTCCATTCCGAAATTGGTTACAATAGCGTTGTGGCATGGTAGAGCGCACGTCTGAATCATTGTTGACTTAATGACTGATGAAGGTGCACTTGACAGGGTGGGTTTTTTTTTGTTGATGGAGTCTGTGTGATGCACTGGGTTGAGTGGATCTCGAGGGGCGCCATCAAATCATCTGTTATTTGTTTAGAGTGGTTTGTTTTTGACGGAATAATTAACGACGAAGTTTGCATAGAATAATTAGTTATGTTCTGATCGATTGTTGATCGTTTCACTGCATTTGGCGTCGCACTAATCCCAAATTGCTCACCATGGAAGGTCTTGAGCGGACAGTGGGATGTGCTCATAAATTTGAAATGAATTATTGATGAATGTCGCAATTTTTTTGTTCGCTTTACAGAAGGGTTTGTTTACTGGAGGTTTTAGGAAGCAATTGTTACACACAATCATTCTGGTTTTTTTTTTTTGATGCTTTGCAATCGCCTTCAGTTGCAGCTAACGAATTGTGCACATAGTTCATAGTCAGGCAAAATTTATGAATAGTACTAAAAAATGCATTCATCCAATTTCATTTTGTTTGCAATTCTTTGTTGTTCCAATTAGAAACGTCAAATTTCAAGCAAGGGAAAGATGGGAGAAGAAGCTAGTGAATTTATTTTTCAAAACTGTTGACAACTTATCGCAATTTTGGAATTCATTCGACAGCGCTGTATCTAAAATTGGGGTTTGATGAGCATCTTTGACCACTCAGGATTCTATCTTACGTCGTTATTTACCATGCTGATTATACACGAGATGATGCTTCCGATAAAAGAAAGTAATTTATAAAAGAAAGTAAGAAAGTAATAAAATTTTGATACGAACTAATGATATATTCAAGGAATGTAGAAATTCTGGGAAACTTGATATGCATCAGTGGATTTCACTGCATAATGAAGTACACTCGTGTAGTTCTTTTCATGCAAGCGATTCAACGAGTTTCGAATTTCCACACATAGCGATAAAGTTAGAATTCTTCTATGCTAGCAGTTTGTTCTGAAGATAATTGTGAACATAACAACGAAAACTTTGGAGCACTTGTGAGCACTTAAATAAGCACTGAAAGCAGTGGGATTTCATGCAGCAATTTGAATTTCGAACTCTCCAGTCAGTTACTCGTGACCTCAAGAAAAGAAAAGCAATAGTACATGAAGAGTGCAGAATGCATAATTGTACATCGACCGCTTGATAAGGTTTAATAAGCCATAAGGCAGATAATGCATTGTTTGAGAATAATTGACAGTAAATGAAAACCCACAGAGATGGATGAATCAATGTTCAGCATTTGAATGCGTGGATCTTCACAATGTCAAAATGCTTATTGCCTCTCATATCCGGTCAGATCTCGCGTTTAAATCTCTGAATGCCTTGAAAAGGCATCTGCATATGACATGATCGGAGTTGTTCGTGGAATGATTTTCCCGGAATTGAAATTCCCATTCCAAAGTGTTTGATAGAACGAGCGACGTGAATACATACACGTTTTAAACATTCAGGTTTTCTCTGAAACTGCCCTAGGATGTGAATTGCATAGCACAGTACCTAATAAAAACGCCTCTTCATTAGTTACTGTGCCATGGTAACGGTAATGACAGTGGTAACCGTAACGACAGTAACAATTTTTGTTGAAAAAATATTGGTAATAATGCATGCAATAATAATCCTGGTGACAGTAATGATATTAATAATGGCAGTAATAGAAATAATAATAATAATAATAATCACCACATATTTCGACCACAGAAAAAAATTTTCATAATGTTAACTTTTTGGCGAATATACAGCAGTAAAGATATCAATATCCACTTGCTTGTTCCTTAATTACGATGTTTCCCCATCTACAGAATTCTCCAGTTGCATTTCTGAATCATTATTTAGTAATATTCGATTTTTTTAGCAAATGGATTCCCTTTATTAAAAGTTATTTGATAGCTGCGTTATCATTCTTAATGGTTGTTTTTTTAACATTCCTAATGATTTTCCTAGATTGTTCCCTGACACAAACATTCCGTTCAAACATGCCGAATGGAAGATTCGTGGAAGTGTCGGACTTTTTAGGTTGTTTCCACAGAAATTGCGTGCATGTGTATGACAAATTCTGGTTAATTGAATACGAACGAGAAGGAACCGAATGACTGATGAACCAATGATGTCCGTCTACGTTGATAATATGAAAAGCATTATATTCATAATGTCTAGGTTATATTACATTCATAAATAAGTTAAAAATTCTCTGTTCAGATTCAGTTGCTCTCTCAGATTGGTATATCTCGAACAAAATTCAAGGGAAAGTACCGTTCTGAGAGTACAGAAAGTAATCATTAGAGATTGCTTGATCACATTGATAATTCGCCACTGTGAACGATTTTATTCGGTTGTCTTTTTCCGGGCAATGTTATTGATTTAATTCAGCCTGGTGCAGATCCTTTATCAGTTACCGTTAGGAACATGCTTCGAATGCTGTTGCATTAGTGAAATCAGACTTTTTTCGTTTACGATCGAAAGAGATACCTAGGTGTAAGGAGTATATCATGAAACCGACTAGTGCTTCAGTGCAACCTCGCTTAGTGTTGTCACTAGGCGAGGTTGCACTGAAGCTGATCAATACGAGACACAAACGTTTAGTTCAAACGTACTAAATGAAAGGTTCTTGAAAATCTCGGACTTTCTAAGTTGTTTCAACAGAAATTGCGTGCACGTGTATGACATGTTCTGGTTGATTGAATATGAACGAGAAGGAACCGAATGGTAGGTTTCGGATTACCTCTGGGTGTAATTCTAGAAGTTCATCTTGTCAATTTGAAATGCTCTTATACCAAGTGACTCACCGTTGATCATTCATCAACCGAATACATGCTGCCATACAATTATTTTCGTGTGCATACTCCAACGTTTATTCAATATATTTAATGTCCCGTTTTTTCATTTGTTCAATATCGAGACGATTTCAAGGCCTTTGCGGTATTATGCAATGAATTTGATTAGCTGAGGCAATCATGGAGTAGAACATGAACGTACGAATCTCAGTTGCTCTAGATTGACTGCTTCGTTATTCAGATACTTTCGGTGAAAGTATTTTATGAAATGGAGCCAATCCAATATTGTGGTGATATGCTTACAATTCTGTGATGAGCAAGCCATCTTCGATAGCACACTGAATCGATACCAATTTCGTTACTAATGGACAATTATTCTAAACTGGGGCTCACGTTTACCTAAATCGCATTCGAACAGAACTTTCAAATGCTGTTCATCATGAAGAAACGATTGTTACGTATGATGCGAGTTGAATAAATGACAGTCTCTGAACGAAGTTCACATGGTCTTTTCAATTATGATTAGAACATTTTTGGTGGACGCTACTTTTTTGTTAAATGATTCGTGATCAACACCAAGGCAAATGTGATGAACGCAGTGGGTACGATGTGAAATGAAACATGCAATTCAAGTAATTATTCACCTTTATTTTTCACCTTTATTCACCATTCAAACATTAATCTAAACCATAGTTGGATGAGAAATATGTGTGAGTGTTTCATGAAATTTCACACTGGAATGAAATTTTTTCACTGAAGTTTCTTAAACCGCAGTCAAATAGAGAAAGAAGCTGGTTGATTATCAATTTTATTGAGTGGGGCTAGTGAAAAATTAATTTATAATGATGATATGGGTTTTGGCGAAAAACTGTTCATGCAGCTGTTGAAAATGAATTTCGAAATGACTTTTGGGAGTTGAATTAATTAATGACGATCAAAAAGTTGATTTTGTTCATCATTATCGAGCGGTATTTGTCTGCGTCATGAGTTTCAGTTAGCATTCGGTGTTGAAGCTCATTAATAATTTATTTTTACGCCTCATCTGATGTAAATTATTCTATGAATTTTGACGAATCAAACGCGTCAGAAAAATTCAATGGAAGCACAATGGGAGGTCGTCATTTGCACATAGGAGATTATCGTGAAGAGGAACACCTGAGAAGCGGGAAAAGAAATTGGATATTTGAAATGATAGTGGCAATCAGTTAAGGTCAATTAGCGTTCATTCACTGCAAAGAAAAAAATCCGAATGTTCCGGAGCATAAATTTCATTGCCATGAAGGAACAATCACCACATTCCCTCAAAATATGAAATATTGAATTCAAGCGCAACATAAATTTTGTCAATGTTGGTGTTAAAGTATCTGTATGAAACTCCAGAAAAGCATCATTCAGATTGAAATCACACATCTTGCAATTTTTTCCGTTCACATTATGATGCGTGCAATAGACCAGACAACCGATCTTCACGATTCATCTTGATAGGGAGTTTTTCCGCGATTTTCATTCCCAATTTTTGGTGTCACCTTCCATTTTATGGGTTCAGTTCTTCTTTCCGTCTGTAGGAACGATGTAAGCGCAAGAAAAAGTATAATTTTTATGGTGAATCAAACAGAAGATGTTTTAGGTTTCATTTCTAAAGTCTCTGCAATCGGGTATCCCTTGTACAATAGCTAGAATACGAAAACGACGAATGCCAATATCTCTGCTAGTGATCGAAAATCATTTTAGCAGCTGTTATGCTTTATGTCTGCTTTAATTTCACAAAACTTGCTAAATTATTTACGAAATTGGTTAATTTTTTATGATTTTCAACGGTCAAAAATGTTAATTGCTCATTCGCAATGCAAGTTGATTGGAATCTTTCATCCGCTCTGAAGATGTAATTCTCTGAATTTCTCCATGCATAAGATTGCTTATTGCTAGCTTCAAGTTTCACTTCAAATTCACTTGAACGGTTGCATTGTATGAATTTATTATTGGCCTCAAGACTAGCAAACATTCGAATTTGATTAACAATAAGAATCTATCGTCACATCAGCTCACATTCTTCATCAATTTTTACATATATTACGTTTAAATGATGCAGTATTGCACATATCATTGTGCTAAATTTTAAAGGAATTTTTGAATTCGTTCCACAAATAATTCAGATAATTTTTGCTACTAGTGCATTTTTGGACATTTTGGCATTTTGCAATATAGGCACGTGTTTTCGATTAGTTTGTTGAGTTAAATCTACTTCTTCTTCTTTTTCTGTTCATGATGATTAGATGAACTTGAGACCGATGAAATGAGGAATAGTTTAGTGATAATGATATGATATCAGTTATGATAATTACATGAACCGTATTATTGCAGCAGTCATAAGGCAGTAGTAGTCATAAAGACAGTGGCAGTAACATTCTTTCGTGAATAATATCGGATATTTTTGGGTTCGTTCCTCAATTTAAGCAACGAAACATTGGAAAGTAACTATGAAAGAAAGTTATGATCATGTATCAAAGTCATCACTGTAAGTGTTTGTTGTAAGGCTTACGATTAGTAAAAATTCAAGTGTTTCTGTTGTTGTAATAACATGCAGGACAGAAGAAGTTTTATTGACTTTTCACTGCTTATTGTCAGCGTATTCAGGTGTAATAATTGAATCGATTGGTGAACAGCATTAAGTTGTTATTTATTATTATTATTGTTGAGTGAAAAGCAGCACATAACACGGCGCAGCAGCAATGTGAAGTGACATTTCTTCACAAATTGTTTTGTATAAAATAATTGGTGCTCTTTTAGAAAATTATTGGTAACTTTGTATTGATGCAGTGATTTACTCCGATCACAGAGGTTCTATGCAAATAGGGTATTTCTTGCTCATGAATATATCAAGCAAACATATTTTGAGTTTTATTGAGATCATTCCAACGATAGTTTTGCCATCCTCGTTGCTAATTTTTTGAAATTTTTTATCAGTAGGTGACTTTGGTGGCAGTTAAAACCCAAACATGGAAATGATTAATGTAACACTTGAGGAATGAAAATCAATTGAGTGCATGTTTGTGCTGTATCATACTATCAGCTATTGCCAGTTGATCGGTACACACACACACACACAAAATGATCAACCAGCTTCGAAGCAGGAATGCTTAAGAAACATGAAGCAGACAAGAAAATGAAATGGTGAAACGACGCGTAAGTAATTCAGCGATTAAGTGAATAAAGTGAATGTGGTGAACAATAGAGATGGATGGATAGGTGACTAGTGTCTGACGAGATACTTGCACGCTCATTTATAATCATGCTTATTTTTGTGCTATTTGCATCGCATCCAATTTCATTTCATGAGCACCAACCACCACCACTCATAGTTATTAGGATTTGGTTGATATGTCGTTGTTGCTGTCACGGGTATCGGTCGGTGGCTGTTGCGTTGAAGTAGTCAGTCTATCGTCACTAATTCTGCTCAGTCATTCTTCCTTCCTTCCTTTTTTTTTACAGATCATCTAGCATTCGACGAGTTAGTTAGCTAGAGAGCATGGCAGCAAGGGGCAGGCGGCTGGTATCAGCGCAAGCAAGCATTAGTATTAGCATTCGTAGTTTCAGTGGCACCAGGAGGCAGGCAGTTGTTCAGTGGAACTAGCTGGCCGACTCACTGAATGTGGCAGTAAGGTGGCTATTCATTTCATAGACATATTATTCTTCACATCATCATCATCATCATCCGCGTCATCGTCATCACAAGCGTTGTTGTATCAACTCTAAACTCTGTTTGATAGTATCAGTTTTGATATTGTTAATGTGATTGGAGTGTTCATTGAATCGTTCCGCAGTCAATTTGATAAGAACACTTTTGCAATCAAATATTGCATTCCGTCCGTATTGCATTCCATTCTCTTGCAAATAAAACATCGCCGTCAACAAACAGACTTTTTATTCGCTTTTTGCAGTGCTTGTTGGCTTGCTTTTGGTGGTGCACATATCAACTGTGTTTGTGTGGACCTATGTTCCAATCGAACTGCTGATTATTTCACGCCCTAAGCAACACACACACACACCTACTTCTCTCTATCAGAGTATCACCTGTGGAATCGCTGTCGTATTCGTTCATAAACTGATACTCTAGAGTAACAACGCTCGTGAGAATACTCGTCAGTCACACATCAATATCATCGCAGCACTGACTCTAGCAATGAGATTGTGATCAGTGTTATTTTTGCTGTCAGCCTCATCTGGTACCATCACCATTATTATTCTAAATACTATTATCACTCCTATAACCACCTATTGTCAGTAATCACTTCCGAATAGTGATATAGCGCGGAATAGTTTATCATCCGTTTGTTTCATTGAACAATTCAGCTGTTTTTTGGCAAAATTCTATTTACAAAGTGATCTTATTTGTGCTTGTTTGTTTGTGTGTGTGTGTTGATTTAAACACACCATCTATTATCGTACGTGTGCAATACAGATCCTGTATTCATTACCAGCATTCAACAGTATTTACATTCACAGTTCTTCCTCACACGTTCATTGCAGTCTTCATTCCGCATTTATTGCAATAAAAATCGACCACCTTTTCAAATCGTCGACAAATAATTTTCTCATCTCAACATCGTCATTATCATCATTCTTAAGATGCTCCATCATCCAGTCTCTTTCATTCAGGTTCGTTTTAGGCTTCTTAGCATTTCGAGAAACGCATACGGAATCATCAACTGTTCAGTTTCAAGTGCTTTCCTCTTTGGATGTAGTTGAATAGTTGCAACTGAACATATGGAACTGCATTCTGGATCGCACTTGTTCAGTATTTTCTGGTTACTATGAATGATAATGATTCCCTGAAAGGTTTTGAAAGTTGATAAACGAAATGGGTTACGAAGTGATCTTTGAAATTTGTGCGTATTCGCTGACTTTTGGCGATGTTTTCACAGTGAATGTTTGATTGATTGGACGGATTATGTTGACGTTTTTTTGGTGAAAATTTGTTGGATGATAACAGTTGAAATGGTCGATTAGCACGACGGTTTTATTACATTGGGAATACAAAATATTCAATCGGATGCGTTTTTCACATTGAAATGCTCTCATTCGCTTAGTTGAAAGATTGTATTTGTGCCGATGCATCAGTGGATTTTCTTCCTCATTCACCCGTCTCTTCATCAGTTTTTCGTGACTCTTCGCATCCTTCATCGTGCAGAAGTGCAATTCATTCGCATCATGCTTGAATGATGACGGTATTCCCATTTTTTCTGGTTTCTTTGAATCATTTGATTTGATTGTCGTTCAGTCAGGTTTTCAGATTGGTACCGTTAACGTTTTTCATTCCTAATTAACGCCTCATTGCGACACCTTATTGCCTAATCTCAAAAGAAGCATAAAACTTTTTAACCAAATGCTGCTTGAGCCATTGATTCATGCAATCTGTGCTCTCCATGCATTGCAGTTTGAAGTCCCACCAATTAGTTGAATATAAGTGAATCCAACTTATGAATCATTTTGGAGCACTCCATAAGAATTGAATGTATCGTCTTCATTTTTCCCGTTTGCTGAAATTCCAATCAAACGAAGCTGTTTAGAGTGTATTGAAGAGAAGAATTCAAGTGCAATGACTGCAACTCACTTCAAACTGAATGCCATGACTCCTTATGCTGAAGTTTTCTCGATCAGCAAAAAAAAAGAATTGATGAATAAGCTTTTTAAAACTCTCTTGAACGTCTAATCAGTCAGTTTCAATCTCATTCATTTACTGAATTCATTCTCTGCATTACCTTGTCATCATCATAACGAACTGAGATGCTTACCTGGAGATTATTCTCGAGTTAAGACGCATCGCATCGTTCACCTCCAATTAACTGCTCATTCATCACTTTTTTTTGCAAGCGGATAAGATAAACGTTTTTGAATCAATAAAAGGTCTCAGAATTGCTCATTTGTTCTTCGATTGAAACAATTCATAGTTCCTTCAGTCATCTCACATATATTTTGTATTCGCGCATCCATATTTAAACTATTTATGAACTGAAACTGAACTAAACAATGCACAAATCTGCAGTGATTTCTCGTTCATCTTCGTTGTAGGTCCAGCAAAAAAAAGGTGTAAACGAAACCGTGAGGTGGCAATAAGATCGTAATCGATTCACTGAAATTGTTCACATTCTATGGGCTTGCTCAACATGCTGATGCAATGAATAATTGATAATGAGTGTGCATGTTCGTTGGTTATCGTCAGCTAAAGCCGCATTCAAAATGAATTTCGAAGCACCTGAATAAGACAATCAATTTCTTGCCCCATGTAATGCACATGTGTATATATGCGCTAAATGAGGCGAGATTATTTCTTCATAACGTCCCGCAGCATCGCTTCTCAATCAGCACGGATGTAGAAAGCATTGTTTTTTTCGTGTCATACCTATTAGCACAGAAAATGCAGACAGACGACGACGTATCGAATGAAATGAAATACATCAGTGAGCATTCGTCTACGCATGACAAACTCTTGCGTTTGCTTAGATGAAAAAACAGAAACACCTTCATTTACGTTTGAATGCACGTGATGATGGCACGGTTTTATTGGCGAAAACAAAAAATCAGAATTTGCTTTTCTGAATACTCTTCCAAACTTTTAATGGCACTATATTTTCACTTTATAGTCATCGCATCTTTCTTCCAACGAACTCCACCGCAATTCATTCTGTTGCTGCTGGTGCTGTAATAAGGAGGAATAATTCTCAGCTGTTTTCAATCAAGTGATATGATAGTGCTTGCAAAAAAAAACCTTCGTTTGATAATGAGACGCTTCAATAAGCAAAGCAAATATTTTTATTTTATGTGCTGTTTGAAAGGTTTATGTTTTGCATCCATCTGTGTTCGAATATTCCAACTGTTGATGGTTTATTTCTGCTATTTTTTCTGAACATTTTTGCAAAAAGATTTTACGATGATTCATTCATAAGATGATTAAACATCGCAGTTGAAATATTCCATCTTGATTACTTCATGTGATGTTACACAGTTATCATTGTAATTGGATGGATGTGCTCTGTTCGAGATATGCCCGAAACAACGCAATTTTATATGCGCTCTCGAAATATATGCGCCTTCTCAACAAATGAAAAACGAACAAGCGAGCGAATGAGTGTACAAGGCGATTCAAACACATTTGCGTGTAATTGTTTTAGAACGATTTTGTGGTAGAGTTTAATTGATGTGCAAGAATATTATTGCTCAGTAATCTGTTGTGCTTCTTAGTGATTCTTATCAACTGGGTTTTTTTTGTTTGTCTCACTCAGAAAGTACTATTGGCTGAATGTGAAATGATTAGTGAAAAGAATTGACAATCGTCAAGAATTTCATAGTGTTGGTTGGGTACGGAGTGTCGATTTTGTGAATGCACTCACTCCGAGTTGAAATATTCCCGATTTTGGTTCGGTGCACCGCTTCTGATTCTCCGCGTTTTTCGTTTTTGCAACTTTTGTCTATATTTTATTCATTTCTTTTTTTGAGTAATTCCAATTAATTTTCGTTCATTTCATTAGTCGAACGTTGTCGTCTTCAAACTTAATTATCGAATCATTTCTCGAAAGAAGATGCCTCCCGTTGCTTTCGGCAATCTTCGATGCTGCTTGCATTAGCAGAGAGCTTGGAAATTGAATTGATATCTTCGCATACTTCTCTTGAAACAAAAAAAAAGAAGCTAACTTCACCCTTAAAAAGAGTGAATCGAAAGAAACAATTGTGCAGCAGAGTTTATTAGGCTATGGCAAAAATTACATGAAATGCTTTGCCGGAGAGATCCATGAATTTGATCAACAGTAATAAATGAAGACAACCAATACTTTTCATGAGGGTATTTATACTTAAAATAGAAGAAGAATAAGTGGTCGAGAAGAAGTTGTTAGATTGGAGAATTTGGGCAATTCTAATAAGTTGGTTGGTACCGTTTAAAGCAGAATCAATAAACTGTCGAGAGTTACGACATCGTTTCGCTGCTGTCATTCAACGGAGCGAAGTAGAACTCAAAATTGCTTCATCGCTGAATGGAAGAATTGCACTTCAAGTAGTATTCAGCAAGTTTACACGCAACAATCTGTCAAAGTGAATATTTGTTGCATTCTTCGAATCACGACTAAATTCGGATGAAACTTTGTTTTTTCTTTTACTGATTGATTGATTATCGCACGCAATTCGTGCATTGTTTGGAGCGTTGTCCACATTCTGAATTGTGTTCATATTTGGGGTGTTTTGTGTGTGTTTTTTCTTCTCCCTCAATGGAATGGATGAAACTGGGCGCTGAAACAAGCTCAAAATTCATCCTTTATTGTAGTGTGTAAATGAAAGTTATGCCAGCGAAACACTTCCACTTACACACTGCAATATCAAGTGAATTTTAAAGATATTTGGGGTGAAAGAGGTGAATTTCGAGAAATGTTTATTGTGAGAGTGTTTTTGCGAATAAATTACAATCAACTGCATGCAAAACAAACATCGATACTGGATTTGCATGAACCGACTTTATTCATTTCTTCGTCAGTCGTCCGTAAATTGATACGTTTGTGTAACGAACCGTAACAATTTCCCCAAATGAAACCTGAGGAGCATGCATGTTACCGGTGTCTGGATAGATTAATATTTCATGCTTTAACCACTTTAATATTACATGTCTTCCTAGACGTCTACTGAATGAATAAATGTTGCGTGTTTCCTATCGGGTGTTTCACTCGAATCATCCGCATGCGCTTGATACAACAGCGATCTGTGAATTTATTTATTGGTTTTACTATGTGAATTTCGAATATCGATATTCAGTTGTAATGAATTCAAAACAGAATACACGATGATGTTCGCGAATAATGTATTCAGCTGCAACTAAACACAAAAAAATTCAATTTGCCATTCGCTAGGAAATACACTCGAATGGTGATGTAAAAAATTAGTTTTTCTCTGCACTTCAACAGTATCCAATTATCAGCACTGGTGATGCAATGCAGGTGAATTATTCGATCACATTACATTTAGCTCAAAGCCAATTTAGCACAAAACATAAAGCATGTATAAGTACGTACGTTGGGTGTATTTATGGCATTTTTTGAATTGCAATTGAATGTTGACGTTTTGAGCCAACAAATTGTTTCAAAATCTAGAGTTGTTCGTTTATCCGTTACACACATCAATCCACCGATTTTGACAAGCCGTTTAACCGTTGAGAAGCAAAGCATTTGCTGCTAAACGAGCGAATGTCAATCGTTATGAAAATGAGTTGCCATTTGAATGTTGCACGCAGAATTCATCGACTGCACACTATGCTCATTGCGTGTTATTTGTTTTACTGCACGAGCAGACTTAATGAATTTTTGTGAATCGAGACGAAATTGAATGCTTTGTGATGAAGCATAAAGTGTTGCTGAATAAATTTATTAGTCTCTCGTCGTATTTCTAGTAATATATAAAGCATACATTATAGAACCTAGTTGTTCTATGTATGGCATTCATAAAGCTTATATAATCTGTCACACACTGATTCAGCATTGTTGATTAGTTGAAAAGCTCCTATGTTCTGCATTCCACGATTTACGTTCAGTCATAAAATGAGAACGCAAACAAAACATTGTGTTTGTCGGCAGCAAATTTTTTCCTCAATTACGGCAGTATTGTCGTGAATGCAGTCTTCCAGTTCAGTATTTTATGCTTATCTGCTGAAAATGAGTTTTTTTCTGGAGTGAGACAATATGAGAGCAGTTATTTGGTTTCATCTTTTAAAACAACACTTTTTTTCAAACTTTCCGTGCAGTTTCCAAGGCAGCATTTGCTAATATCAAACTATTCGTTGTCAGACTGACAGAAGTTCCATTTGGCTGATAAATCCATGTCTTGGGTATGTTTTACGATGATTCTTCCAAAAAAAACACTCTTCAGACTGTGTTCCTTTGGGATTACAGTTGAAGCTTTGGATTTCTGTTGAGGGATATCAGATATAGGAGTGCTTCTATTACATATATGAATATGAGAGCAATTTATGAGATGCATTCAATTTCAGGTGCAAGTGGGTACAAGAACGTTTGATGCGAACGAAATTCAAAAATTAATTCCACAATTAGAAGAGACCATCGAAAAAAAGGACCGTCAGATACGGCAACAACAATCCACCGTTGAATCACAACTCAAAAGGATAACTGAATTGGAACGAGAGGTGAAAACACTACAGGTTCGTTTAACCTCGTTACCAGTTCATGTTTATTAATTTCCGGCAATTCACAACTCGCTTTCAGATAATATTCGATCAACGCTTTCGAATTGTTATTCATTGATTTCTTGAATCCACTATACTGCATAGTGATGCTAGTGTAATAAGACACCCAGCCGTTTGACTATAAGTGTAATTTATCAGGCGAAGGAACTGTCCTTGATGTGATCATTGTTCGAAATCAGAGAAGCTTAATTTGGCTTTGAATTGAAACAAATCAGTATATTATAGAAGAAGAGTTGATGCCTATCGAAATGTCTTACAATTAGTTTTAGTAGATGAATGTCTTTATACCTCGAGGAGAGTATTGAAATTTGAGACATTTAACGGATATTATTGATTGGAGATGTTGAAAGGGTTCGTCTGATATTTGCATATAGAAGATAATTGACGCTTTTGAATGCAGTTTACTGGATTTATACGTACGTAATCTGATTGTTTTCGAATTCAGTGGATGGATTATGTTGTGCGAAAATTAATGTTATAGTCGTCAATCTTATGTATTCGTCAACACGCATTTAAGAAGCGTGTAATGCTTGTTTGTTTGCTCACGGGAATGTTCTTTAGAGGTAGTGTATTTTAGTTACGCTTCCACAATGTCACAAATACCTTCAAGAAGGTTTCCCTATCGCTTTATCTACCAGCGAACATTCTGAAAATGAAGGCATTGAAGCAATCAAGTTGATTTCATTCTGAAAAAAAAGATAGTTTTCATTTCAAGATAAGCTTCTTGCATTATAAGAAGGATGAGTGTACTTCTCAAATAGAATTATCCGAATTTGCATTCAATATCGAATTTCATTGGTAGAGAATTTTTCCCATTTTTTATCTTTTCTTCAGTAATTTGATTTTACCGTTGATCATCAACCATTCGAAAAAAAAACATACATGAGGAGTGAGAAGCAAATTTCTGTTCGTAAAAAGTCTAAGTAATTGAATAAATGATTGGTTGTCTCGTATTCTTTGAATTGCTATTGGTATGTGAACAATTCATTTACAACACTGATCATCCACTGTTTTTCTTATAATCAATTTATTGCGGATTCAGTTCGAAAACTTCACTGAATACTAATGCATGTACATGTAAGGTTCGTTGAAATCTTTCTTGAAACTGCCCACATCTGTAATTTCTCGTAAATGTTTGAAAATTCATTGGGTCATTCACAATTCCGTTTGAAAATTTGGCTTGCAAGGGCGTAGAACTCTTCAAAAATATGCCATTAATGGCAAAAATCATTATGAATTGCATTTGTATCCATGTTGGCACACAGAAGAGACTCAATTTGGAAGGTGTTCAATGAGTTGTTTGCAGAAGGGTGGATTTGTTATGCATTCATTCATATTCAATGTTGCAGCAGTACGATGAATATTATCGTTTCTCTGATTTGACAGCTCTACCAAGAAATCACATTTCTGATTTTTCATCAACTGACGAGTAAACTTTTCGGTGAATTAATCTTCTGGCTTGAGGCGGTTATAGAATAGCGATTTGAAGCAAGTATTGGAAAACATTCCTGTTGAAGATATATTAGGAATGCATTTCAAGGAGTTCGTTCAGTTCCAACAATAGGTGAGATTCAAGTCGAATCTTTCCCTAGATTGTGACTGTTCTTGTAAAAACTAGTAGCGAGAAGAGTAAAATTGTGACTTGTAAGAGCCGTTATCCACAATGCACTCGGTCAACTAGTTTCATTATTTCTCCTTTCAGGTTTTTCTTTTCTCACCTTTTTCTCAAGTAAATCCACCAATAAGTTGAGTTGTTCACAGCATTCGTATTTCTTGAGGGATTACTTTTTACTTTTTTCTGAAAATACATCTATCATAATTCTGATCTTTTTTTCAAACAATTGTACGAATAAGCTCAGTGTTCTCAGCAGTTTTTCTTGCTGGATAATCTGGTAAACACCACATTATCCAGCTAACATTCATTATTTTTTCGTCCAAACGAAATTGTTAGGTTTCATTATTCCATTTTTTCTCTGGCTGACATGATGGTCGAAATTTTGTAAGATGTGTTGATTAAGTTGAGCTGAATAAGAATGAAAAGATTTGGAGATTCAAAAAAATGATTTTCTCTCCACAATGTAATCGATGAAGTCAAGAAACATGGAATGAACTCATTGTGTTTCTTATCGTCACAACTGTATCCAAAAATCTCAAGAGATCCTTGATTAGGATGTTAAATTTACAATTTTGATTTTAAAAAGGCTTATCGTTAGTCACAATTCAGTTCATTTGAAAGCACAACCATTACGATTGGAGTCTTCAGTCTCCGATTCAACGAAGTGAAAACATTCGCACAAGTGCTTCACGATCACAGCGATTTCGAATGTGAAATGTAGATGAAGTTGGATTCTAGTGCTGTGCTGAAACGTCGAAAATTCTTCGTTTCTAACCAATTGAAATGAGACGAAAGATGAATAATATCGTGGATGAATGCCCCAGTGTGATGCTCTAATCAGCCGAATGTGAACGAGAACGACAAGATAATCTGATAACATCTCGCTTACAATGCACATCATAATGCCCAGAAATGCACGCATCTATTCCAAAAACATGGATGCAAACAGCAATAACGAATATATAAACGAAAACAGTTACTTCATCTGAACATTAAGAAGACACAATGCAGACATTATTATTACACGACATTGACATTGTTTTTGTTATTCCGTTCACTCATTCATCAGCATATTTTGTTCATCGAAGCGAATTTATTGTTTTCGCGAATGAAATTATGTTTATCAGTCGAGTGAGCCAATAAGTGAGCCGAATGGAATGAAATCGAAAGGAAATGGAAGATGTTTAGTTGGTTAGTTGCTAGTGAAGATAATATTGTTGTTGCTATGATTAATGTTATTGAGCATTTCACAATTTGTTTAATGAATGGTTTTCGAGCGATTTCTGAGAGTCTAACGATCGAAATTTGAACGAAACGATAGTAACAGATAGAAATTGTGGCTGCCAAGCGCTGTTGAATAGATTTATTAGTTACAAGGTTTTAGACGGGTTACATTGCATGAAGAACGTTCATTTGTTCATCGATCCGCTAGTTTATCGTTCTGGCGATAGAATGTAACGAATTGAATGTGAATATTTATTTTTTGACAATGTAAGATTAGCATATCGGCGGCGGGTGTACATAGCTGTGAAGATTAATATTTGCTTATCGTTAGCACTGAGTGCAAGTTTCTAGCATATTTCGCAAACATGTTAGTCAACGCATTCTTGAAATTGTTTCAAACAAAAAGCAGCGGCCGTGTTCAGAAGATAGTCATATTCACTCAAAATAATTTTGGTTTCTAGGAACAGCCAAAAATTTCATGCATTAAATAGTCGTGAATTTCATGCAAGATGATAGTAGTGACAATAATAGTGGTGCAGGACGTGGCTTTAATGGGATAATAAAGTGGAACCATAATAGCCTATTGAATGTGATGCAGTCGTAATAATAAAACTCATCATAATATGAGCCATAACGAAAACAATTATGGTACTGGAAATGGCAAAAGCCATAGCGATGACGATAATCGTAATATTTTAAATGCTTGGTTACGATAGTAATGTTGACGGCATTGATGACAGTAGTCTCCACTGGCATTTTCATTGCAGTCAAAGAAACTTCTCAATATTGATAACATTTATAATCACACAACTAATGTCATTCATGAGTCACCGTTAATATCAGCAGTAATCTGATGGTCTTAATGGTCCGTATGATAATTCTACTGATAAAAAATTTGGTTAAAGTAGCAATAAGAAAACCAATTTTTGAGTTTATCATTCAGAATGAGTGATATCTTTGAGGATGATATCAATTCACAATATATTAAACACACTATCATTACTGTCTTCACTTTGAATATTTATTCAATTCAAAGGAATGATGCTAAGAAGTGTCATTGTTCTCTGATCTGATTCAACATCTGCATCGCATCAGTCGAATTTTATCGTTCTTAAAGCAGTTTTAATTTCAGAGCGAATGCGATAAACTACGTTCCGTGCTCGATCAGAAGGCACAATCAGCTGCATCGCCACATGCTGTACAAAAGGTGCAATGTTTTTTCCGCTTCTTATTTTTACTCGTTCACATGAAAATAAAATTTTTATACGGTTTTATTGCTTAATGTCTATGAGATACTTCTTGTTAGGTAGCTGCTGCACCTGTTCATGAACTCTTACCCTCATCATATTGAACAAGTTTTTTATAAATTTTTTCCCATTCGAGCACCTGCTTCAACTTTAACAGCACAAACGAATATCTCATTCGTGTGCATCATTTATCTTTTCCAAATTCTTCTCTATACTTCTTTTTTGCTAGATTTTCAAACCATCTCTATCTGTTGTGTAAACATATTATTCATTATATCTTTTTTCTTCATCCGTGAACAATAACGATCTTTTCATTTTTCGTTTGATTTAGAAATCTTTTTGTGGCTCTGATCACTGCTCAATTGTTCAGAATTCAGAATCAATGAAAATATTATCGATGTTTCATTCATAATGCGACATGCATTTCATAAATCTAAAGAACTTGTTGTTAGCATCTGAGAACACAAACGTCCATAGAAGAACATTCGTATATGCGTGCGTTCCTTGGATGAGCGATCAAACTTGTTAAATTCAATGGTTTTGCTTGATGAGATGTAGTGTGGATACAAATTCTCAGAAGAAAAGATAAATTATATGCGTGTAAGCAGATCACAAAGCTGAGTATATTCTAATGATCAAATCGTGCGTAAAATTTCACTGTTGTCAAAAATCCGATGTACGACGATGGTTTCTGAAAGATTGATTGCATGAAAGAGGAGAAGATTCATTCCTTTCGTGATCATTCAAACGTATTCTAGAAAATATTTTATCCTCTCTTAAATGGCTGATTGATTTGAACGCATAACGTTAGTCTCACTCTGATCGCAAATTTCATCGTTCTGAAAAACTTCATTTGTGATGATCAGTCAAAGGGTATTTCTCATTCACGGTTTGAATGCAATCAAGGATCATGAATTTCATTGGCTTCCAGCATGAGCGTAATTAAATAACCTAACGTTGTCATATTCAGACATCAAAATCGTCCGATGAACTACGCGGCGAGTTGCAGCATAATGCTGCAATGGCGAACACAGATGATGTGGTTCGTTCGAAGAAATTAGCCGTATCTGCCGAGCCGGCCAAATTAGATCAACACAAAGCCAAATTACAACATCATCCGAAACAGGCCGGGTAAAATTCTCAATGATTCAATTCGTTTTTCTCGAAATTATTCACGTCGACTTTCGGCTTATCGATACGACAGAAGAGAATAGAACGAGGTCTTGCAAGGGCATAACAATTCCAATTGTTCACACGTTGCGTAGCCTTATGAGAAGACATATTCTTAGTCAAGTGTGTAGTTCTATCAATGAAAAAGTTTTTTGTCTGTTCCTAATTCCAGCACTCTCTTATAACTTCTGAAATAATGACTGGTACTGATATTTTAGTTCGAAGCAGTTGATTCGAGATGCAGTTCAAAAGAACGATTTCTTACGGCAGTTAGCGAAAGAACAAGTGATCGAACTGGTCGAGTGCATGTATGAAATGCGTGCTCGTGCTGGACAATGGATCATCCAGGAGGGAGAGCCTGGAGATCGATTGTTTGTCGTCGGAGGTTGGCAGTTTTGCTTATTCGCAATTAACTCATCGCTTTTCGATGCCTTTGTTCTATGAAATTTTTTCGAGTATGTCACATCCAAATATGCACTGCTCCCCGAACTATTGATATAATCATCCAATAGAGTCTGTCATTTGGAACTTCTTCCAATTTTGGTTCCCTCAACAAATTTAGCTCCTTCACGATGGAACGATCATCTCATTTGAGTCAATTTCACTTTTCTCATAATGAAACAAGATCTTTCGAGTGGCACACTCTGAACCACATACGCTATGAAGTAAGCCATATTGTGGGGTGGATTCACAGTTGGGAGGATTTATTCGATGAACATTTCAGAGGGTCAGTTGCAAGTTTCAAGGGAAGGCAATGCTTTGGGCACGATTGGGCCCGCTGTAGTAATGGGTGAACTTGCCATACTTTACAATTGTGTCAGGTTTGTTTGTTTGTTTATTTTTCATTTTCTTTCTGATGATAGAAAAGGTTTGAAAGGATTTTATTGAGTGCATAAAAGTTTGTGGACTCAATAGATAAAGCATAAACGACTTCTTGTCGCATTGTTGGAAAATTGTTGTGTTATTCACATATTTCATTTGTGAATTTGCTCACTAGTCACAATACGTTTTGTGACTAGTGAGTTCTCAATAATTTGCTCACAATATGCTCACTTTGTGACTGACGTCAGTCACTAGTCAATACAATACGTCAGTCACAACAAATCTTATCGAAGAATGTATTCAAATGATTGTTTATGCAAAATCTAAATGGATAATTACACGTGCCATCAAATACTTTAAAAATACCGATCTGGAAAGATCAACTAGTCATAAGCACATCAAGTGGCTGAATTCGCTCGTCACTTCAATATCTTTTATTGCTATGCATCAATTTTCAACAGTTGGAATAAACTGAAAAGGCGGAAAGTTTGATGGTTACGAGTTCCATGAACTGATGGAGGAAACTCTAATTAGCACAACGCTGAATTTGAACCAAAATCTGCTTCTAGGACAGCATCAATTCAAGCCTTAACAGACGTCCAACTATGGGTATTGGATCGCTCAGTCTTCCAAATGATAACGATGCGACTGGGTATGGAAAGGCACGCACAGCTTATGGCCTTCCTCGACAACGTGATAGCTTGCAATACTTTTACTTGATCTTCTCATGCATTTAAATTACCATTTTGAAATGTCCCTGCACAGAAACTGAAATTTGAAACCTCTCAAATTCCACCCATCGATTCATTCAGTGGGATCAATTCAGTGAATGCTTTCACTCTTCTATGATGATTAACAGACGAGATCGTTACGGGTTTTTCGAATCGCGCATGTCGTTTCGATCCCTCGCACACTTCCCTCTAATTCTAATTCACTTGTTCACTTCCCATCTCGCCGTGTGAATTCAACTGTTGTTTCAAAAAAACGACTCGTGAATATCGATCGACAATGATTGAAACCATATTTTCGATCGTTGTTGAGCCTTGATAGAGGTCAAAATTTTCATAGTTCATGAGAATCGTTTATGGTTTTAGTAGGTCTACTCGACAAGCTCCGTATTTTCAGTGAACATCCAACTGATTTTTAGGTTTCAATATTCGAGAATCTTTCCGAGGATCGCATCTCGAAGATAGCCGATTGTTTGGATCAAGACTACTACACTGGCGGTAATTACATTATTCGAGAAGGCGAGAAGGTAGGGCTTTGTTCTGCTTATATCAAGTGAATTTTGTTTTGAAGCGGAAATGCGTCGTCGTCGTGTCTTCAGCGATTTCGATCAACGCTAGATTCGAAGGGCCGACCGAAATTGTAAAATCATGTGAAAGAATTACTGATTTTGTTGATTTCTCATGTCAGAAGAATCTATTCCATCCGAAAAAACCTGGCAAATTCGATAATAATCCGTCATTTGTTGCATATCGCACTGATGTTTCCTATAATCCATCATACAATCTCTGACGTCAAATTTCTTTCTCATCGTTATTTATCATTCCCATTCAGTCTTTTTGTAAACACGTTAATACACTTCATAAATTCTCACGCATGTTTATTTCACAAAAATTCATTCTGATCGTTCTCAAACAGTTTTCAATTTTTGAACTATCTCAGGCAATTCGTTTCGCGAATGGTTTCGCTTTTTGTGTCGAGCCGAAATGAGAGAATTGCTGGAATATTTGTCGTTCCAAAATGCTGTGAATTGTAGGGTGATACGTTCTTCATTTTGAACAGTGGTCAAGTACGTGTAACACAGCAAATCGAAGGTGAACCAGAGCCGCGTGAAATACGCATTCTCAAACAAGGCGATTTCTTCGGTGAGAAGGCTTTGCTCGGCGAAGAGGTGAGTGCTTTTGGTTAATTTCCAAACGAGACGTTGTGGTTGTTTGTTTTTTCTTGGCAATCATATATTTCTCTAGATTTTTTCGGCAACTCCGTTTGAGAAAATATCTTTGAAAGTGATTTTCCATTGTTTCTGATGATGAATTAGCTGTTTCAACCAATTTTGTTTTTCGCCGAGACTACTCAAAATAATCTTTCTTCGGTTCATTCCTTGCAAATGAACCAATCAATCTCGGAATTTACATCTTTTTTTTCGATGTCTTGACTGATATCCCAGGAACATGATAGCTATATAAACCGTTGAATTTATGAACGCTTCTATTAGTGGACTCCTTCATGAGGTCACGTCTTCGAATCCCCATTCACGTTATTCGCCTCACAAATATCGTAACATATTTCTACGGCATCAACCTTGATGAAATTTGTCTGTTGATGATTTCACTCTAGAGCCGTGATCATCGATATTATCACTAGGATTATGGTTACTGTCGTTATATTTTGAATTATTACCGTTGTTGGCGTCAACGAGTTGGGATTATACTAAGTATCGATTAAACATCATGTTTATACAACTGCTATTATCATGGTTCCATGGTCTATGATGAGTTGGAGCCCAAATCATTGAGTCACCATCATTCTCTCGGAATATACATCAGATTGCGCTAGCATATTCATTCATACTGTTCCATATGGTACTCATCCACGAAAAATCGTATCGAAGTTGGTGTATCAGTCAGTGGTCGTGTCTGCATGCGAATGAACGATTGTGATTGCAGGTTCGAACGGCGAACGTGATTGCAATGAATCCAGGTGTTGAAGTTTTGACATTGGATCGGGAATCGTTCACGAAACTTATCGGTGACTTGGATGCGCTCAAACGGGATTACGGCGACTCGCAACGACGTGCTATTGTGTTCGTTTCAACTTCGCTTCGCTTTCCATCGTTGATGATGAAAATAATTGTTTTATGGAATACTTCAATCTTTTGTCTTGTTGAGTATAGTTACTTTTGTCTGACTCAACTCAGCTGATATGATTTTACTTTTGGGAGCAGCAATGAATCACTTGAGTGATTCATTTGAACGTTGTTAATGCTTGATCGCAGAAAAGTGTAATAGAGTGAAATATTTTAAGAGTTGCACAAGAACCGCCGTCACCATCAAAGGCGGCCATCGAGAAAGAATTCTCGGGTGTCCACTTGAAGCAACTCAAACGACTCGCTACTTTGGGTGTTGGAGGTTTTGGACGAGTTGAAATGGTTGGTTTTACTTTTTCCTAGCGATCCCCCTTAATCAATTCTAAACTGAAACTCCTTAACAAACACTCTCGTACATTATCATATGAAAGTGTGCAGTAAATGAAAAACTGAATGTTCGATTGCTTGAAGGTGTGCATAAACGGTGATAAGTCACGTACGTTCGCGTTGAAGGCGTTGAAGAAGAAACACATCGTTGATACAAGGCAGCAAGAGCATATCTTCGCCGAGAGAAATATCATGATGGAAACACGATCCGATTGGATTGTTAAGTGCGTCGTCGTTCCTTCCTCATTTCTACACGTTATTCGTCGAAATTCACCCACAAGCGAATTATCCAGCAACACTGATTAACTAGTCAAAATATGAAATTATGCCTCTTTGCTTTCTGAACAAATCACACCAAAATGCGCATTCTAAGCATTTCAGTAGAGAAGCGTTTACTTTTTTTTGATTCTTTTCGGTCGTTCCAGTGAAAAGCTCCTTATAATTGATTGAAATCCAGTAATTGTAGTGTGAATTTCTTTTTGCATCTGCTGTTGATATTTGCTCAAATATCACATCATTCTCACGTCGCTCTGTCGCGGTATCGAAAGCGAAGTCAGCAGGTATCGTAACTCCTGCACGCAAATGTATAATATATCTTTTGCATGCATCTAATTGATTGCATTAATTCAGATTGTATAAAACATTCCGTGATGCGAAATACGTCTATATGCTGTTGGAAGTATGTTTGGGTGGTGAACTATGGACAACACTTAGGGACCGGGGTCACTTCGATGACTATACAGCTCGTTTCTATGTGGCTTGTGTTCTGGAAGGACTCGAATATTTGCATCGAAAGAGTATCGTCTATCGAGACTTAAAGCCCGAAAATTGTCTTCTCACAAATACCGGTTACCTCAAGCTTGTGAGTTCTTCATTGACATATCTCGATAGGAGGATTATTTAGTTCATTCGAAACATCATCGCATCACACTCTAAATTATAACCATTCCGCTTTCCATCAAAAATATCACGTTAATAACCTTCATTCACCATATGCGTAGAAACTGTCCTGAATTCAGGTGGATTTCGGCTTCGCGAAGAAACTGGCAAGTGGTCGTAAAACGTGGACGTTCTGTGGTACACCAGAGTACGTTTCACCGGAAATCATCCTCAATAAAGGTCACGATCAAGCGGCCGATTACTGGGCGCTCGGCATCTACATATGCGAATTGATGCTCGGTAGACCGCCGTTCCAGGTACAAACTACTATTGGTTATTTTGCTTGGTTTTTGAAAGGATCACTTGCATCCAAAGACGAAATTATTAACGTTATTCCATTGAAAACATCTGATATGTGCCCAGAAATGTGGTTATTGCATATCGAACTTTTTTTTTTGACTCCATTGTCTAGCGTTCATGTTGTCGTTCAACTGAATTTGAACACAGTTTGGGTGCATTTACGGTGTAACAGCTGACAATCAATCGAAGAAATCAATTATTTTATGTGTAAATGTCGAATAAATCAATTGCAATGTCACAATTCTTTAGGCATCCGATCCGATGAAAACCTACACACTCATTCTGAAAGGTGTTGATGCATTGGAAATTCCGAATCGAAGAATCGGCAAGACTGCAACTGCTTTAGTTAAGAAATTATGTAAAGATAATCCTGGTGAACGACTCGGTTCGGGAAGCGGTGGAGTTGGCGATATACGCAAACACCGGTAGGTTTTTCGGTCCAAGTTGAAGTATCGTATGGATTAAAATCGAATTTATGATTGTAATCATCAGTCAGCCTTCGTACCATCCAATGCGACTGTGATATGTTCTTACCATTCAAGATTTTAAGAGTTATGGTGATGAAGGAAAGAAAGAAAAGAATGCTTGCGATGAAAACAGATAACTTAAGCGATTTCTTTTGCAGGTGGTTCATGGGTTTCGATTGGGAAGGCTTGAGGTCACAGACACTGAAAGCGCCAATACTGCCGAAAGTGTCGAATCCTGCTGACGTTAGCAATTTCGACAATTATCCGCCTGATCAGGACATTCCACCAGATGAGTTCTCGGGATGGGATGAGGGATTCTGAGCGTTTGAAGTGACACTTGTGATGAATGCTGTTATTGATTCAATAGCTGGTCGTAGTGCCAAGGTTTTAAAACGTTCATCAACAACAACAACAACAAGCAATATTTCACGGCAATGAATGATTGATTCCATGCATTATTGACAGAGTTTGTTGTAGCTTGTGAAGTTTTAGTCGAACGAATGGAACTGTTGAAATTTGTTGTTGATGATTGATGAGATAGTAACAATGGTGCTGTTGTTTTGCATCATTTGAAGTTATTAATTTTATTTTCGTTTTCGATGTGATTGATGAGTCAGTTTCATTTTGTTTGTCGTTGTTTTGATCTGCGTGTGTACATCGTTTCATTTGCTTACTTACGAACGTCGCGCTAAAATTCGCCATGAAATCTCCGTATGATACTGCAACTCCTTGCTGCTAAAGATGTTCGTTAGGTGCGCTTTTGGTTCACATCTCGAAGCGCTCTCAAATGAAGTATTCGATCATGCAAAGGTAGTTGACGTGAACGTTGAAGCGATACTTCGAAACGATTGATCGAAATGCAAAGTGAAATAATGAATTCTCAAGCAAATTTGAAATGAAAATTCGTGATTGTCAAATGATTTGTACGTATATGTCCATATGTGAGTATGTGCTAAGAAAGATTTTCGTAAGATTAACGTTCATTTTGTATTGTCCGGTTTGACGTTTCATTTCGCATAAGTAAATGCTGACAAAGAGATGAAATAATAAATAATTAACACGTACAAAATAAATGCATTCATCTGTGTCCATTTAACAGAGTCGTCTCTTTGACTTTGCATTCAAAACTACCATCATCCACTGCTGCAGTATCATCACTGAGTTGAGTTGTCTGTCGAAAATCTGTTGAAATTTTTTTTTTTGAGACGTGATCGGCGACATTCATTGATTGGGCAGCCGTTATGATAAAGCAATGAACATAAGTTTTTGTTGCGTATGAGATTCGCTTCTCGGCATTCCATTCTCACTTTGCTTCGGCATTACATCACAGTCACCGAATTGTAATGGCAGTTTTTAAGTAACTATCCGATTGTGACTGACTTGATTGTCCACACATTTGCACATTGCGTTATTGTATTCGTTGCTCATCAGCACCGTCTTTGAAAAGAATAAATTCAATTAGCCAAAAAGTTCTTGACGTAAGACACTCACTCCTGTTTACTTCGTTCTCGATTGTTTACTTATTCATTTGCTAGGTTCTGTCGAAAGTGTTTATCTTCGAAGTTTGATCTGTCAGATCCATCTTACAAGTTGTATTTCGTTCTGTCAGCTTATCGCAAACAGTTGACTGTTTCGTTCTTTTAGAGTGATTTTGTAATTTTGTCATTTTGAAAATTAATCCCTCCGTAAAGGTCGTTCGTGTCTCTATGTACGGAATAAGACGTGAGAATCTCATCGAAATCTCCATCAAATACGGTATATCCGAAAAGAACTCAAAATGGTAGATTGATGAGAATCGATGAAAACAAATCCATAAAACTGATATACCTCTATCATTGCTCTCTACTTACCCACTTCTTCCGTTCAGTTGTTGTTTGCTACTGCAAGCTTTCAATAATTATTATGAATATTTCAGCATTGTACTTTTAAAGTGGTTAAAATATTCTATAAACTTTCATTTACTTCTTTTTTTTCAATCAATTCATTCTGCAATTTATGTGAACTCTGTGCATTGACTGTGTTATTCTAATGGATATTTTTAGTCATTCATTTCATCTTTTTTTCGTTTTAGCATTGTTTCTTTAGGTTTTTAATCTGTACTGAATGTTGTTTGCGAAACGATTTTAGAATATCAAATTGTTCCAAACAATTCTAATGTTTTCGTTATCGATAATACAATTAATTGTATGTTTCCTGAACGGTTACAATTTGACTAATGTTTAGAATAACTGAATAGCATATTGTTTCTTTAGAATCATTATTGTTAGATTTTCGTCCTCTTGTTTTGTTTTTAATTAAGACTGTAATACCGAAGAATTTTATTTGTAATAATAATTATAATAATAATAACTCAATTGTTTTATTGTTCTTATCGTTCCTTGATATGTGGTAAAATTGCATCGTGTTTATATGAATTCAGTTTATAAGCGCTTCATAATTTCGAGTGTTCCAATTTTATTGAAATGTGCATAAAGTGGCCCATTTACATGTATTTATTACTGAACAAATGAATGAATGCTCAAAAACCCATCTTATCGTTAGCTAATTTCTATCGTTCAAAGTTTATTTCATGATAAATTGTTGACGATCTTTCAGAAGTTTTACAAGTGCTTCAGTTTCTAGCAAATATATTGTAGCAAAAAACCTTCAGAGATTCTGCCGCGAAACTGTATCGCTTTGAAGCGAAAAACTACTCGAAATGCTCGGAAATTAAGCTCTCAGATGCACACTGCAATCAAAAACATGCTTAAGAAAAGCAGATCAAAAACAGCATTACATAAAAAAAGCAATTATTACCTCCTTCATGAATGCACCGAGCTAGTAATGGTGAATGACACTCAGTGAGCAATCCAATCAGCTATCGCACACTCGTCAAAACGAAGAAATTCTTCTCTCTGAAGTTTCTCCCAATGACCACATCGAAAGTTTTCATCTAATCAATCAAATTTCGTATATATTGAAACAATTCTGGAATTTCTAAGGTGACACTTGAAAATATGAGTTTGTTTTCGTAATTTCCAGCTTTCAATCATACACTTCCCAGTGATCACCATATATTTCTCTTCTCTACGTATGCTTTAGCTCTAGGTTAGGTTAAAAGAATTGATAATCAATTGATAATATTATGCACAACCGTATCGAAAAAGCAATGCTGGGGAAACAGTGAATTCAGCGAGAAACGCTATGTATCGCAGAAAGTTGCGTCAAATTTATGCGATTAATATATCGGAGACTAATAGTAAATTCTCTCTTTCCAAGCTATGTTCAAAACAGAACGTGAGTAAAATTTCCTCAGACGAACACCTTAAAAACTTTCAAGGATTCTGGTATTTGCAATACAATTCCGTCAGGTCATGCAAGAAACCTGATTATCCCCTTAAACTTCTGCATCTTCAGGAGGAAATTATCGTCAAATTAGCGTTATGTTTCACTTGACAACGCGACCTTCACCATGCTTATATTGCACATGAACGAGCACCACTCCTCTCATATAGCATTCAGTTTTGCATGAAGCCGAACAATATATCACCGTCAGAATTCCAACTGGCACATTCATTAACTTGAAATTGATGAGGTCAACGTTCAACTTCTCATGATATTATCAACACCTATACCAACACTTAAGACAGCAAAAACGAGCGATTACTGAACGAAAACAACCATTCCAACAATGAAGTGTATAAATGTAAAGGGAATTCATTTATCAATTCAATGAAAACACTCAATCGTTCCTTAGAAATCATCTGTAATTCTATCACCTTTATCACCAGTCTCAATAAAATTCCTTCTAAATATTACAAAAAAAAAAAAACAAAGAGCAAGTGAATGCAAGCATTCGAAGAGGAAAACATATTCATATTTACAAAAGAGGTGACTCATCAGTTCAGCAAATCAACCACATATAAAAAAATGATCGTCGATTCATGCGCTGATTATTATGATGACATTTAAGACCACATAAAGTGCAACGCACATTCCTTGATAATCGCGTTTTCATTAGATTTCGCTCAATAGAATTTGCCACCTCACAAAACGATTCATTTCACTGTGCACTTTTATGGATCTGTTCGAATCAAGTCAATTCATCTAATTAAGTCAATTAATTCAATCAGTTAATCATTATGTCCAGCGCCATTTTACTCAAACGTTATCCTTACTGCTTGGTGCAGAAAAAAATAAATTTTACAAAGCTATCTTTACAAATTTACAAAATTTACAAAAACGACATTTAGGAATGTGGGACGGAAATGATTCTAATCAATTAATCGAATTATTCAAAGTTGTTCTCAAAGCAACGCTTCATCACATATTAACAGCAGCATTCAACACAACAGAAATAACCAACCATCAAATAAATGAATATCTGTATGGAATTCAGTTTTCTTTAGAATTTAGTGACGAAACTCAACTCATAAAAAATTCACCGTACAAATTCAAACAATCAACTTACATAAATCAGCACTAATGTGTTCTCCACTGACATAATGAAGTGTTCTCTCAGAAATTGGCACATCATTTGTTAAAAAACAAAACACACACACACATACACCTTGAACCACATTAATGACAACGCTATAAGAACATCACAGAACGTAGCGCATCTTCTTTATGCGTTTCAAGAACAATTTCAGTGCCATAGTTAAACGGTATACAAACACCGCCATCCAACACCAAGTGCGCATCACTGCAACGAGACCGTACACGAATACGAGACGCATACCCTCGCGGCGCCATTGACGGGAATGTTGCGTTGAAAACTGGATCACGTACCGTGAATGATAACTCTGAAATGTTGTCACATTGATATCGTCGTTGTCTTCATATCATCTTTTAATAACAATATTTGCTCATCAAATTGAACCAACAAGGCATCTGGAAACCTCCCCTCGGAGCACAACAGAAAACACTCTTTCAATTGCATTTTCGAATAAAGTCGCAAATTTATTTTAGTACACTCCAAAGCCAGTGGCATCCAGTCACCTCAGTTTTTCATACATCGCAGATGTAAACACCTACGAAAGCAAAACTTGCCAAGGATCAACGATACGAAAATATGGATGATACAAGTGCAGGACATTTGAAAATAATTGATAACATGACCAAGAATTTGCGCAACAGTTGAAAACAAGTGCTGATTACATGTCAAAAGACCGAACTGAACGCAGAAAATGACAAACAAATACAAAAACGATAAACATACTCGACGAGTTTGGATCGAAAGTTAATTTTTCATTGAATCGCCTACAAATTTCGTCTGTTATTTCAGCGGTTGGTTCAGCGCGTAAAAGACCCATTGGCTTCATAATGGCTAATATATCGTTGATGTGTTGTTCGGATACACGATTGATGTTGTAATTCCTCAAATGAATTATCGTCACGATCGGGCACATACGCATAAAAATAAATCAATTTCGTGGGATAACATAGGTTAACAATTTTGTTTTCTCCAAACAAAAGATGCACATTCAGGAATAAAGTGTGAAACATGCTAGGAATTTCCCCGCTTCAGAAAGCAAGGAATAGTAGGTCTCACGTTTGAATCTATCAGAATGTACCTACGACATAAGATGTTTCGAAAGCGAAGTTGAATAATACATGTATAATTTGGCAGTTTATGCAATGCTGGCCGCAACCATGAGAATAGAAACATGCTCAACGATTCAAATCAAAACTAAAATCAGAAAAACTGCCAACATGACGACACATCGGTCCACGATTGATACACTCAAACACCTTCGCTGCTCAAAAAAACTTAGTAGTGGAAGAAATCTCATACAAAACTTCCTTCTAAGGCATAAACATTCATTATACAAAAACGTAGAGTGTTTTGTGGGAAACATATATGGAAGATATGGTTGTTATATGTATAGAAGAAACTGGATACAACTAAACTATACCATGAAGTTGATCCAGTTCCCGTCGACACAGTCAATCCAGAACTCTTTTGACGCAACATCGGTCCATCGTCTATTTGAACGTCGTAATAACTCACTCGTGCCGCATGACTTTCACCAATGAAAACGTCGTTTAACGCTAGCACCGGTACTCCTGGGTCGAATGAATCCGAACGGTATAACCTTCAATATGTCAGCTGCATTCAATGAAAAACAAATCGTCTTGCATAAAATTTGAATCCACTTCGCAATCGAATCAAACTCTTGATAATGGGAACATGCAAAAATGGTTTTGTAATTTCATTATTGGTTCGAGTAACCACTATCTGATCATTCGTCTCATGCCACACCAAATTTCAAATGAAAATATCAAGTAATGTAATTTTCCAACCTCGCTTTCCTCAATTTGTCACTTTTCTCGGACAATTCATCTTCAGCTTCAGAACCACAATTGCTATCTTCCACCCATTTGAGAACCGTTACACGAATTCGTTGTCGCCACATCCAGCTGAAAATTAACTCTGTTTTTCTTCTTGCAATAAGTTCCAGCAACTCCAATAAATTACTTAAGATGAGATGATTGGCGAATAAAGATGAAAAGGCATCGATACGAAAAAATTTAATCACTGACCTGAATTCACCTCTGAGAAGTTTATCGATAACATCACGAACAGGACAATTCGATTTTCGTGTGATGCACAAATATCCCTCGGAACTGCAAAAATAAGCACATACAAATAAGAACGAATCATGCATTCTTCAATTAATCATTCTCAGATTGGAAATCTAATATGAAATCGACTGTTGGCATTCAAATATTCGCCAAAGTATGAGCTGTAAGCATCCGAGGATCACCTCACATTCATGTACTTGCAACAAATTTCATGAATAAATGTTCAAATGTATTTCATGATAAGTTACCGTGTTCAGTTTCTCCATAAGAGGATATAAACGAACCCGTGTGGATCAGTATTGAATCCAATGACAGGCTTTTGATCATTGATTTTTGCGGCCGCTATCAGAAAGGTTCCATCACCACCAGCCGATAACACGGCATCTGCCCATCGAACCGCTTCATTGTCATACCCTTCTCGACTCACCACTCTCACCTCGATTCCGTTATCACTGCAAACTCAACTATCAGCATCGGTAATTTGCACATTGTTCGGGTATTTTCAGCTATATTTCACTTTACGGGTATTTCATCGCTTGAAGTATTGGTTTCATTGTGATCATCAGTTGAATGGTAAACCTGCATAATTCATTTAAAGAATTCAACGGATGGATCGGAACAGATTTACAGTAAAAGCATTATCGTTGAATTATGTCACATTAAAGCCTCTAGCAATCTGCATAAAAACAGCGTAAAAGACGTAAAACGAACGAAAACTTACGTGACAGCCTTACAAATGGCATTCACACAAACTTTCTGCTGGAAATGCTTCTTTTTGAGTGCTTCATAATCGGATCCTCTCCTTTTCAACTGCAATCAACAAAATATAAACATCTTGCAAAAACAAACATCCATAACCAATCTTGACTGTCCACTTCACTCAGATATCACACAATTCCGATAAACATAAACAACGAAAACACGGAAGAAAATTATGCGTGATCACTCTAAGCATCTCTATATCAATATTCACAGAAAAAAGTTTCTTTTTGTAAAGTGCCAAAGCAAGATGGCACTGTAAAAAGAAAATAATAGAAAAATTTTCGGCTAGAATTTGTCAGTTTCATTACACTAAAAGATGTACTTTTTTATGTTTTTTTCTGACTTCCCATCCATTTGTTTTGCAAAGCTACAATTAGAAAAAAAAATAAAAAACTGTGATAGACACTGAAAAGCAGAGAGCAATCAAAACGAATTCATTTAGCAAAATCAGTTGTTTGCCAGTGAAACAACTGATTTTATTGCTGATCAGTAACAGAATTCATTTACCTATAAGAATAGTATTCGATATATACATCTCGGATATTTTCTCAAATTAATATCCAATTAATTCGAAATGATAAAGGTAATATATGCGATACTTACCATAGCACGAAACTGGCGAACGGTAAGTTCCGCATATTTTTCTCGTTCATAATCCAACCGAGTGGTCTTCGACAGCACCAATATTCGCCTCGGTAGAAATAAATTGATCTTAAAAATGAATCCGAATTAAAACTCTTATTGTTGCCATTCCAAGTGCATAATGTAGCAGTCAATGATCGTCAGACACCTGATGGAAACATTTCTGTGCGAATAATAATAAAATCAAAAAAACAAAAGTGCTCGTGAAGAGATAACCTTTGACGGTTGTTGTTTATTACTAAGATAGTTGATGTCAACAATATGATCGACTTCCGTTGCTCCAGCAACCATATTCGGTTGCCTTGTAAGTACCGTTTCTATGTTGATTTTGGTAACGTTGCCTACAACCTGATCGGATTAACAGATTCAAAAACAATCGACATTTTCACACGAACACACACAGAAGAACGTTAACTGTCGACAATATCAATAAAATGAGAGAACCGAAATCGAACATAATCAATCCAAATTGCTGACAATAGATGAGTTAAATTGATTTTACACATTCAGATATTTTCGAAACGTTCCGAGTAAAAACAACAACATTAATCTGTCAACAATTTGGACTGTGTTCTTTGCTCATCATTAAAATTAACATAAACGCATCAATATGATAAATAACAAAGCACAGCAAATACAATCATAACATAAACACCAATTTAACATTAATCATTTTAATTACACCGTTCAACCATCGATAAAGTGAAATGCTAGAATGAGTATAGAGCTAATCAATAGAATAATTTCAGTTAATTCATCTACTCATTACTGAATGAACGAATGCAATTCATAAGCTGAACAAACGTAGTGAACAACCGATCACGTGATTGGTTGCTTATAACTGATCAGGTGCTCGTAAACACACTGAAAATAAATACAGGAACAAAATTTTCTTATCTTAGGGCTTATCAGTGGATGTTGCTAGTGATGGAATGCAATAACACTTGTAAAAATATCACTACGTTTACAAAAAGCCAACAACAAATAATTTTTGACCAGAAAAACACTCAAAAAACACTAGTAATATGATGTTTTTTTGGTGGAACTGATTGCTTTACGATGACAGTCACGAAGGTTTTCGTTGGTGAAGTGATTCAAAGCAATGTCAGCTGGAATGCACGTTACTTAAACGAAACGGTTTGTTGATACGAATTACAGACATTGTATGCAGCAAATAGCAAATGCAGTGAGTCCATTTGAAGAATGCAATGAAATAAAGTGATGAATGAGGTTTTATTTGGTGCTCAAACCGCAAGTCGAATTTGTTGCAATCGATGACGAATAATTCTCTTGGTGTTTGCTTACACTCAGAAACGAAGACAACAACCACGCTATTCTCCTCAACACATCAAACCTTACTTATTTGCGTCATACCCAATTTCGAATCCGTAAACTAGAGGAAAGCATTTAAATTAAAGGTAAACTTCTCATTTGGTGAACATTATAATTAATTAAACGTAAGTTTTCATTTGGTGGACATTATAATTAATTGGTTGGACGTATTGATGATATAAGATATAGTCAAAAAAGCGAAGAAAACAAAAAACAAAGTGAAACTTAATGAATGTGATCAATAGCGAGCAAACTGAATCGGTGTCATTTGTTCATTCCTTCCCACATTTGAGAAAGAGAATGTGTTCAACGGAAACGCAAACGCTATACGCATACAGAGAGCGCATCATTAAACACTACGAAATGAAAAGCGCAATTCAGATGAGAAGAGCAAGCGAGCGAGCACATCAGCGAAAGAAATAATCGCTGCAACAAGAAAACAATGCTGACTCGAACAAGTGACTAGGGAACAAACAGGTAATTGGAGAACCGGTGTGTCATACCACGTCACCAATAACACTTGGAGATCAAGGATTATTCAACACCATTTTTTCAGGATCCTTGGTGAGATCATTAGTATTTCCTACAGAAAGGTTTATAAATTCGAATGCGTCAATAGTAAAATCACATACTGCAATTCAACTATCCGATCATTATTTGTAATACTAGGATTTTTGTTATTAAACAGGCTGAAGGTCATCATTTGAATTTCCCTTCGAAGGCTGGAAACGGTAGGGAGGCTGGGGTTACCATGACGACCTACCAGGCCATCGAATACGGTAATGAAGCTTCTAAACGTGCGAAACACTGCACTAGGAAATGCAGCAAGAAACGGATTACCCTCAACATATTTGAATCTCTTTTGAAAGTATCAAGTTAGCTGGATGAAGAGAATTGCGAAGCTGAAAAAGCGATTGATATTGAGAATTGGATTCGAGGTCATCTGAGAGAGGGAATAAATCAAGAAATCAGTGTTGTTCAAATTAAGAAACGACAAAAGAATCATAAATGCACTCATTTCGAGACGATCAACCGTTTAAATACTCTCCATGCACACATCACATTCGAAAGTATCATTCTTCTCATCAAATCTTCCTCTATCATCAAGCAAAACAGTTTTATTTTCCGCTATCGCCCCACCTTTCCATCCGCTCATGAGCATTCACTGTGTGTTGTGTCATTTGCGATGAGCGTAAAGACTTCAAGATTTATTCATTCTCGATGTTGATATTGAATTGATATCATTCAACAGTCCATCATCGTATCACTGCGATAAGATCATCAAAAGCAATGCAAATAAAACCAAACAAACATAAAACCAACGCTTCACTGTTCCCACATTCCCATTTACCCTGAAATGACATGCCAATGTACTCATCGGCATCTCATTTCATAGCGTATTTCACCGATGAAATGATTCTGTTCATTAACAATAAGTTATAATCATACCATCGATGGAAAATTTCATCAATGAAGCAAATTCCTCATTAAATTAATCAGCAAAGCTGATCCAATAAATCAGCCGAAATGCATCGAATTTCTTTGTCAATTGATCTTCCCAGTTATCTCGAATTCTTTCCAAAGCTCTTTCATAGTAATTTAACGCCGATTTCACATGAGAATCGTTCAGATTGAACACTCTTAAACAGTTCAACGAGCGTTCATGACAATTTTTGCTCAGAAACGATTCACATCGGACTATAGTTTTTTAGTTTCAACGTTTCCAAATTCTTCCGTTTGAAATTCCAACAACAAAAATATTTCTGCAATCACTGATGATGGACAGAGTAAACAATCTGCTCTCGTTTCGATAATCTCTTAAAATAATCTCCTTAAAAAATACTTACCGTCTTCTTCATTCCTTTCGAATCATTTTTTCGTCTTTCTCCAATTACGTAAGTGATCATTTGATCACTTCAAATATAAATACAATTCAGTCAGCAACACTCACCAGTAAACATTTTCTCGAAACAAATTTGGAATTTCGCGAATTTCCTGTCTTTTTTCATTTTTAAGTCAGTTTTCGTCTGGTTTTTTCTTTTGTGATGTCGTAGACTACCGGAAGAGTTCTTTCTAGACTGCCATTCGTGGTGCAAAGTACGAAAACTGGCGTAACTAACATACACTGAGGTATATACATCTTGATGAAATACGCAGAAATATCTGAAAGCAAGCGATATTGTTGAGAGAAATGCACTGAATGGTGTGAAATCATGAATTCATAAGTTGACAGGTGTTTTAATGAGATTGCATATCAATGAGAAAATTTGAAACTTACAGTAGGAATTCACAAGCTCAGTTATCCAGCCGTACGAATACTTTCGTTGTGCGTTGAAGATCACAAATAAACTGAATCAGTTCTTATCCCTAAAGTGATGTACGAATTAAGCCGCAGTCTGTGATGCTTGGACGGTTCGGTGGTCAGCGAATGAGTCCAATCCAACTGAGTGAACGAAACAGAATTTCTTCTGGCAAGTGTCGCTGTTAAACTCATCAACGTTCCACTAAAACAGCAATTTCTTCATATCTGAACGGAAAGAAATCAATTTTTTGAATAGATGAGTGCAAGAATCAAGGTTATTTGAACACAAAGTCGTACGCAAATCGAAGTTCGTCTACGGAAACATTCATTCATGTTGACAAGAATATACACCAACCGGTGTGTTATTTTCACGAATTTCTTTTTCCAATCGTTCATCATTGCGACATAAATTGAAACCGGCATAAATTTAAACATGTATGTTTTTTCATGAGATTCTTTATTCACCTTTAGATTGCGACTTCACAAAGAAAATGCACTGTCAACATTCAAATAATCATGACTTTTAGTCTCAAACGGATCTTTCGCATGCAGATTCATTTGATTCTCTCAAAACAATTTCAGTCATAAATTCTGATCAAATGAAAATTTCTAATCAGATGCGATCGATGTGAAGAAATCGCGAATTGTTATCGTCAAAAGCAAGTGAATCTCTGTCGTGTTGATGTGAAATGTTATTGTTTCGACTGCAATCGAAGATGTTTCTCCGTTCAGATGTTATTGTTACTCCATCCAGTTACTTGAAAATATTGAATCAGTTCTGATGAATTCACTTTGATCATTTCTGATCGTATAACGCACCGAACCCAGCAAGTGACATTACACCCAACCACAGAGCTTGTTTTCTAAAAAAAATGTTTTCAAATCATTCATCATGAATTTTATTCTAAAATATTTAAAACAAGATTTTTTAGTGATGTTTACGTTTCGTTGGCTGATGGAAAAGTGCACTTAGAAACATTTGATATGAGTGCCATAATGATTTGACGAGAAATTCTTTAGTTAATTGAACCGCAAATTGAGTAATGTATGATGACGGCACATTGCTATTCAACATCGAATTGTGCGATTTGTTATAGCATCGCGTTTCTCTTTCTAACATTCCCATGATCTATTGTGCTAGTATGCTTTAACTGAAAATGCGAATAAAGCAGTTGATATTAAACAAAGAATGACTGAACGAAAGAAACGCGCTTGCGCTGAATTGTTTCCGCAGAATTGATGTGGTAACAGAATTGTTAAGCGCTTATTTGAACAAGAAGAGTGCAAACAGAAATGAAAAGTACATAGTACATCAACGATCTAACAAGTTTGCACATGACATTAGCAAACAGCTGGGAGAAATTTCAATATGATTCATATTGTGAACATAAGGTAAGGGGTCGTGATTTACACGAATTCACAGTGAGAAGACAATGTGAGGAATAGAACTATTCGTTGACTTCGTTAATTAGACGAAACTGTTCGTTGACAGATTAACTTCAGTTCTGATTCATTAAACCTATCATATCAAGTTAAAACAAACATTGTTAGTGGTTCGACATATATGACGAATATTTTGAGTGCCTGAAATATACGTTACCCTCACAACATTTTCAACAGCAAGGATAATCTGATTTTCAACATTTCCAATTTCATGTGGTGATTAGAATGCCTTTCAAGCAAATTAGAAGTATTCCTTGAGGGAAGATTAATGATCATCAGTGAATATCCCTCCAATGATCCTACCTATTGTGCGGCATTGATCTCTCAGCTGCACCTGCATTGTTTTCGTCTTTATCCGATCACTTCGGCCACTAACTTCGCGCCGAATCGCTACGCTGAATAGATCTTGAGAACGCCTAAAAAATTCTCAACCATTTGTTGTATTTGCACATTGTGTCACATTATGCTCCATTGTTGAATTATTATTAATTTACGACTAATGATATCCCATCATTGAAGATGTATTCCGACAGCGAATATCATTTCATGTTCCCTCATGTGATGTTGCGAGATTTGTTCGCTCACAATTCACAGCACTGCAATTGTTGTTTGATGGATTTATTGCAGCTGATATCGAACACGCGAACGCAACTTATCCAAGCCATTCATTTACCTTTAGTTAAATGAAAGCGACAGGGATTAATGAACTACAAAGTGCTGTGCGGTAACATGTTTGATCTAGTACTTGATGGGATTCAGTCGGATATACTCATTATAATCACATATGTTGAACATTGTTTACAGATGAAGCTCAACCGACTACCGGTCGGTCGAGTCGTTGCTCCAAAACAACACCGTATGCAAACAAGGAAAACAACACTACTATGTTAAGTCAACAGGCATAGATGACTGAATCATTTTTCATTTGCATTTGACCCAAAACATTAACTGTTCCAGTATTCTTTCCACTTGAAGCTAGCGAATCGCAAAAACACTGAGCTATTTAGCAACTTAAGAGTTAGCGATATCATAACGAAAACCGCTTCAAGCTATAGAAGCATTCAAGCTATGAGTATGCCATGATCAATTCAAGATTCTACGCATCCAAATCATCAATTTGAGTTTACTATTCGAAACGATTGCAGTTACTGGGAATTGAAAGCTCAACTCAGAATAACTGCTAAGTGAGATTCAATGATAAAGATCATTAATGGATTGTTTAAGTTTATGTTGCGATCGATAGAGATAAACGAGAACTATCATGGAGAATTTTAATCGCGGATTCAAGCAAAACTATTTGCTTAGTTTCAATCGGAGTAATGAAGGTTCCCAAGAAGTGCACTCGTACTTCCCTCACTTTGGAATATCTGTTGATATGATACTGTGTTGACGACGTAAGATGTGTGTGCACTTGAAGATTAGAGTGTATTTTGTTGAGAATGTTTAATATAAACATATATGTGCATAAAATGTTTGTTTTGGTTAATATGACCTGATGAAATGCGATATGCACATTAGCATAAATTAATCGTGTTGAGTAGCAGTTGATCTGGGCGATATTTATGGATAATAGGAAAACTGAGAGGTTAATTTGAGAATCTGGGAAGATGATAGACTGCTGATTGCTGCTGTAACTAAGTGCTTTGTAATTGATCGCTTTGGAAACTGCAGTTGATCAAGCTACCAAGAATTGGGCTTGAATGGGCTCAGCAACGGACATTCGATTGTTTCTTTTGTCCAAAACTCCTTCGAGAACAATTATGAGGTGAGATTTGCATCAAGCTGAGCAGATAATTTTTACATTAGAGCGTTCTTTTGTTGAATTTACGAAAATTTCAGAGTTGCATATGTGGGTCACAATCACCGTAGCAACATGCACGATAAGACCAGCTCTTCTGTCGTTTCAGATTCACACAATGTTACACATGCATTCGAAGAGAGCGGGGACTCCTTGCATTTGGGAGCACATCCGAATGGCCGTTTCCGATGAGAAACCAGTTGCGAAATAAATGCTCTTGTTAAGAGAGTGATAAGATCTTTATTGCCGAAAATGACGGCACCCAAGCGGATGATTCCATGATTGATGAATGTTTGATGCGGCTTGGTGTAATTAAAATTTCAAATAATTATATCATTTCCATAGCCTCAACATATTCGATCGGATAATTGAGATTGTTTAAATAGAAATCGTCTTTTTAGCAAAAAGATCGACAATCAAAAAGCAGTACTCTAAGCATTATTTGAGGTTTTTGATTACATATAATTAACGAATAGACAAATAAAAATTTATGCATGATCTTAAATAATAAGCCGAACAAGCTGGAGCAGTAAAAGAGTGTTTGAACCGATGTTTACGCGTCATGAAAAATAGCATTATCGCTGTTTCGATGGATTATTCGTGAATGATGAGAGCCTTAATGAAACGATACCATTTTTTGATGTACCGGTGAAACCAACTTAATCGTTTTTATTATTGCTGGACAAAATTCCAATGATATTGTTTCAAAATCTTCTCAAATAGCAAAGCGACATGCCGTACAATCAGTATTGCTTTATGTATGAGTTGATATGACCATTTCGTTTTACGACTCAATGAGATTTGATTCACCATCGGTGTCCCCAGAAACAGATTCTCCCGAAAACATTACTAAGAAAGTCGAGCTTATCCACGATAGTTGATCGATGGTGGTACAACTGAGAAAATAGGCTATAATCGTATTCAAATTCATTTGTTTCGATTTATTGATAGAACATTGTGTCAGTTCATAACTGAACAGTGAGTTCTTGACCTCAGTCGGATGAAACGAATTAGTGGTCTTAATGCACTCTCAGCTATTGATGGACGGATCGAGTGAAAGGATTTGAAGATCGCACTTATCCTGTATTTAACTTCCGTATCCGTTTCCGCATCGCCATTTCATCCGTAAACAAAACAAACGCTTAATCTTCTTATTGAAAAAAAACAACAGTATTCATTTTTATGTCACTATTCAACTTGACCGATCTAAAGCAAAAAACAAATGTAAAATGTGTAGCTCATGCAACAATCTCGATAGAAATACACGATTTTACTTGCATTCGATTACTTATGTTTTACACCTGCAACTAAAATTGAAAGTTTAGCCGAATTCACATTTGTTTATTATTTGGTTGCATTTGAGAATGGTCCCCATCTTTGTAATCTGTTGTAAACAAGTGATCGGTTGAAGAGCCGAGCCGAAAAGCTTTACAATCAGTGATTTCATCCGTTCATTGTTCGCGCATCTCGTTAGTCCACAAAAACGATCAATTAACTCGGTTTTGCAACTATAGATTAATAGCGTTTTGTTTCGAGCACAGAACGAGTCTGAAAAGGAACTTCTTAAAGCAGCGCTTTGTAATCGTGTAAAACCAGCGACATATTCCTTTGAATGTAGTTGTTAACTATTTGAAAACGCACGATATTAAACTTCAAATCAGCAACTTTGTCAGACTGCTTCTTCCGTTTCCGAGAAACTTTATTAAATTACTCAAAATATGCAAATAGTTGTTACATTGCCACAGGAAGTTGCGATTAATACGAATGTGAGTAAATTCAATTAACTTCTTATTTACACTGAACCAAAAAACAATCGTCCAATATAACATCTGCTAAAATGAAGTTTGCAATGTGTGTATGGTAACGAGTGACTACTATCAGCAGTGACCATCAATAAACTGAAGTAAGTTCGTCAAGAGGGAAATATCCATGCTTTATGCATCTAGTAATTGCTGTCACCTGGTAACCAACTGCGTCAACGTATCAATTCACAATTCAACACGTTCTCTCACTGTTCCCTCATATCATATTACACTGCTTGCTGTCCAATGCTGAGCCATTCTATTCGTTAATGAACAAATTGATTACGATCATAAGGTATACACATATATGTCGATATCAAATGACAGTGTATCGGAGATATGATCAATTCAAATTTGATCAGTTACGTTCCGTCTATTGTTCATGACAAATCATCCGCAATGATTTATTGCACACTTTTGTTATTGTTGTCGTTCACTTAACTCTTATCTGTTATCTCTGCTGATATGACATCTTCAATAGGCACTGAAATCATTTCCAGCAGGATTAAGCTACAACACTGCAGAGAATGATCATCATTGTCGTGTTCGACTGTTCGGTGGACGAAAAATTTTAATTGAATAATCACATTTTGTTTTGGAACGACGAACAAACTGCCTCGAATAGGCAGGCACCTTTAGTGCTGATTTTGAGAAAAATTCAGATAGCAATGAGACAGCAAGCAGCACAACACACCAATATCTTATCTGAAAAGAATTTCTCAACAGTGAGCACTCACAGCAAATCCATTATAATAACCACCATATCAGATTATGACTGAGTCGACAAAATGATCGACAAAAACGTTTGGTGTTTTGTTGCACATTCAACAGTGTTGACTAATGCAGTTCACTAATGAACATATCCACATGTATTGAATCATGACAAAATATGACACAAAGACGACATGAATGAGAATGTATGAGGCTATTATATTCCCATAAACTGATTCACATGAATAGTTAGTTGCCATCTTGCATGGAAACATATTTAAAGGAGCATTTAATTACGAGTTGTTATTTTCCTCTCCTGGAAGCAGTCCATTCAACTTCATCCGCTAAATCTTTCGCATTTCCTGTAAACTGACTCATTTATTTGACCAACAAGTTGTTCACGATGAACACCACGCTTCAATCACTTCTATCCGATAGCGATATTCAAAAGTCATCCGTGGTTACATTATTTGTGTAGTTACAAAATTTTCTTGAGATTTATTTCAGGCGCATAACTGAAGGAGTGTTAGAAGGTGATTGCGCATTCTTTGCAGTTGTTTCATCAGCAGTTTGACATTGATACTTAACACCTGAATTCGATTATATTCGATGCTCCCATTTAATGAAAAATTATGTCCATACTGAATGAATGGTTCCGCGAAAGGAGGGTTCGCTTCATCTTGGGGTTATGAAATAGTTTGAGGAACATTAACTTAATATCAGTTCATTGAGTGAGTAGTAGTGAGTCGATATATTGAGGCAGCGAATATTGAATTTTCTCAGTGATAAAATATCATCTCACAATCAGTTGGTCATCGAGTCGGGCAGGAAATACTCACGAAAACATGTAATACATCAAAAAATTTGGGCCAAAATTTTATGGCTCTTGTTTATGGACCAAAATTCTTCCAGTTATGACAACTGATTGCATTTTACGAGGAGAATGAAACTACAGTTGATAAGTAAATATGAAATCATTTGAATTCGCAGATGAACGACTGTATTTGTATCAAATGAAAACAACGAAATGTGGTCGCATAAAATCCATTTTATTATCTCATAACATGAAACGTTGACTTTTACGACCACCGAATGGCATTTTAAGTAAATAGTGCCCTTAACTATTACTCTATGATCAACCCGCAATTCCAATCATGAATTTTATCAGAATTTTAATGTATTTCTTGGTGAATGCCAGTAACCTTCTTGCAGTTTACTCAGTGTGTTGTATCCTCCCACGTTGGGGGAATGTTGCCCTCATTACAGTGCTTGATGCTGATGGTTACATTCAACTCCGTCGAGAAATATCTAAATATTTACACGGGCTGATCATAATCTATAATCTTTATTTATGACCATATTTATCGGTAGGATATCCGAATATTCACTTCATTCTAAAAGTTATATAGGTTTGAATGGAGTTAATTCGATGAAATGGCTGTAAAGAAATCATTCATTATTCCTTTCATATGATACTTTCTGAGAATGTTTACTGTTGAAACGAAATGATTGGATTCGTTAATCCGATGAGATGTGTGGATGGCATTAGACGGATTTGGGGTTGTGATCTGATATTCGCTTCATATTTTTTATTACGTAATAAATGATCACTTAATCGATAGTCACTTCTCAACTGTTTGATTAGTGAGCGTGTTCGGTTGCTATTATTTGTCCTCATAAGAACGATTTATCATTATATAATAATTTAGTTGAGTAATAACTCTACTCAGGCACCTATTACGATGCATGCGTATGCACAAAAACACAATAATAGAGCACAACGAAACTCAATTAATGGCTCAAATTTCCGTACTTTCTCACTATGCTCACCAAATATGACACCATCAATTTATCAATCACCATTTTAGAATTGATGTGTGAGTTGGTTAAAGGGAAGGAAACGACAACAAGTCGTTGTTTGTTGCTGTTTTGCATGAAGTTGTTTTGCGTTCCGTGATTGCAATTAGACAAGAGATTACCAAATGATTGCAATAATGGAAGTGAACTCAAAGTTATTACTGTGTTCGAGAATTCGTTACGGCAATTGTTGAAAATGTTTTATTTGCATGCTTTTACATGCAGTTCATGAAAAATCTTTTCATTCCATGTTTTATAGAAAGCATTTGAAAAGTTTCAAACGGTGATCAACAAGGAAGACTTTATGTAGTTTTAGCATAACTTTTGCATGAATCACTGAAAGCTGTTTCAACTATTATTTGACTGGTTCAGTCCCATAAAAATCCAATAATCCAAAAGATAACGTTAAAATGCAAAAGTTAAAGTTTCTTCTCATCTAAAAATCCCTTCACTGTAGAATTTGTAATGAGAAACGTTGTTGTAAAAATGTGTGCTAGTGGAGCATTCGCACATTCCAAGCGATCAGATACATTGCGAACACTTGATATTATTTAGGGAATTAGAGTGTTACGGTTTGCTTGAAGATATTCTCGCTAATGGAATTAGTAGTTTGAGGACGTTTTCACATGGAAACACATCTGCTGTATATCAGGTTTCGTGCTGTCCTTATGAATGATGAGTTAAGTGATATATTTGCCTCATCTCAATACTTGCCTGTTTGTTTGACCCAAAATGTGACAATTCTAATTTTTTGTATTGTATTCCATTGTTCGACATTTTGATGAATTACGCATCAATAAAGTCATCTGAATACACACTGTTACTACTACTAATGCACAGACAAATAACCTGTGTCATTCACTCTATCATATCATATGATCAATTTGCATTCTGCGCGCATATCAATTCCAACAAATCGCTTTTTATTCACAGTGATTTAACAAATCTCTTTTATGCACATTGATGAGTTTATGATTGACGTATCTCTTAAGTCTGTTAACTTGAACTTACTTCTGCCAGAACCTTCGAATCGAGGTAACAAGTTATCATCGTATCCCTGGTTACGTTTTGTTTTGGATACGACTGAATTAGAATAGCGTGAACCTCTGTTTTAGCTCAAATCTGTTGCTGTGTGCCTAAAGGACAAACAGTCGAAAATGATCGTTCGAATGCATCATTCAAGATCTTTCCGGTTGAACTTTCAGAACTTGAAATCCCTAATTGGGATAACGGAAGAATGTTGAATGAGTTTTGCCTGTTCAATGTTCAATGCGTAATGAAAGTTGTATGGAGAAAGCGCGCGAAGCATGTCTTAAATTAGCATGCATTATTTTTTTTGCTGTCGTTTCGTTGTCAAGTGCGAATCACACGACATCGACGAACAATGAATGGTATCCTTTAAAAAGGAAACCAATCCGCTCATGACAACATTATACATGGACCGATATTGACAACATCAATGAATCATTTGGAGAGAAAATTCGAAATTGATTTATGAGAAACAATTTCAGAATTTCATAAAGATTCACCGTGCTATTTCATTAAATTAATGTTCCATTTTGCTGTCTTCTCTTTGATCATTCAAAATTGCGAATTATATAATGCGTGACGAAAAATGAAAAATTCTCCAGCACATAAATCTTTTCTTCACTCAACAGTGTCGTCGTCGTGAAAATTTCAGTGTTGTTTTTGATCGTTCGTGAGGTCTGATGCAGTGAGAAATGTTTGTGCGCTATGAGTCCAAGCCTAATGCAATGATAATTTCAGACGTTATTTGCGATGCTCACAAATTTGAATGTACCACGCAATCCATACAGTAGTTCTTGAGAGTGCGCTAACTATAAGGTAATTGTCGCTAACATGCACACGAAATGTTTTCGCGAAAAAAATCCCGAATGAGAAACAATTCTCGAAATTTTTAGGCACGATTGAATGTTTATAACTCAGAAGTCAGTGGGCAGACTTGTTTGTTTTGGATCAGATTTGTTTCGAAGTCTTAATGAAATTCAATACCTGATGGATTACGATGCAAGTATTGCGGAGCGTCGAGCATAAATCTGTGTAAGTGTATCATCGGAACATAGATCGATGATTTAGACGAGTAATTATTTGATTGCTGAAGCCACTACGATTGGTCTCTGCTTGGCTGCTCTGAACTAGAATACGATAGTCTAGTGCGTTTATCAATGATTGATATGCATCAGTGTTTAATATGTTACTTTGACACGAACAACTGTTTTATGAAAGATTTGCATATGTACAACTAAACACGAAATACTTTATTTATGTAGGATGTTCATTACAGCGTAAAACATTTGTATTGAATGTAATCTGTAATAAGCGGACGACGTTTCCGACTTTAACGTTAACGTGTACGTATACAAAGGTATTGCAAGGACCTGTATGAATTCATTCGCAAATTTAACGTTGTAGTTTTGCTATGAATATTCCCGTAACTTTGCGGTTTGTTCGATTTCCACTCATCGGCTCTCGTTTCATTGCGAAAATAAAAAGATGACAAGAAGCTGTCAAGCAAAATGTGTTAAGTGACGACGACACCGATCATAACATTCATTCATATCAGCTTACAAACTGACATCGAAAAGATTCAATGGTGAAACATGTCAATGTCGAAATGTCCATCAAATAGTTTCTGGCCTTCAAATGTTTCTTTGCCTAATTTCACACTGATTCTGAGTGCTTTTGCTTCTTCCAAGCAAAACTGCACACGTTTCGGTGGTTGTGCATTTGAATTTCATTTTGCAATACCAGCTGCATGTCAACGGTCTTGCTGTTGACAAGCCATTATTTCATTTGCTAAAAAAAGAACCAAACGTCGGGATCACATCATCCGATTTACTTTTTCGTATGAGTCATTTAAATGACTTTATCGGGAAATGGCGAAATTTTGATCCAGCAATCTTTGTCTTTGAAATCTGATGGAACCACAGCCCGAGTCCATCCTAAATTCATATCATTTCCCAACAAAAGCATTTTCTATATCTCGCAATATTCATGATACGGTATATAGCAGCAAATTGATCAGCATGTAGCTATCGTAGGAATTTTATTTTTCGCAATGTAATCAAGAAGATGTGATCTACAAAAGCACATCAAAAAGGCCTTGAAAACGCTAAAAGGCGGTTTTCAGTTTTGACATTATTTGACGAAATTAAGACGGTTTTATGCAGACCCATCTTTTTGGTGATGGATTGATAAAATATGCGATGGAATGGTGGACACGATGGACTGTCAACGGAAAACGATCAGCTCTAATCACTTGGCAATTGACATGGACGAGCAAATCGTCAAAATAGCTTAGCACATCTTGAATTTGCGAAATCGTTATCCTTCATTGACTTCAATACGAAACGATTTAATCATTAAACCAAGAAAGGCCTTTATCTCCATTCAGACTAGTACTGTTGAATAGTAGTTGAAGTCGTTACTTTGTCTCCACGAATGGTACACAGTCACTAGCAGCATCATCTGTGTTCACACTTGTGTGAAAGTGAGCATGTGAATTTGTCTTGTCAAAAATATGTCAACCGATAAAGATCATCGCCAAAGCCGTTTCATCTCACCGAACAGTATCCATTTATCATCTAGATTCTAGAAAACGTTGGCATCTTTCAGAATTCATACGGGTACAACCGTACAAATGACTGTATTCGGATATCACCCACTCAAATCAACTCTGAATTTACATCCATATTTACTATTAAGCATACGCTTAGGTCTATTCTTAGAATTTGCTCTGATATAACAAGAGTCTGAAACACACCTGTCCACACTGTTGGGTCGACACAAGGTTTGCAGGTTTGACCGAAGATGTCAAGTTCCTGACGGTCAGCACGAACAATTCTTTTAAGTGTAATGTTTTAGTGCGAGCATTCGCATAGGAGAATATTCTCCAAATATTGCAGAAACGTTGAGTGAAATTTCTGATTCAATTCAACGGATATTGTCACAGTTTTTATTGCAAAAATAAATTAAAGATTATTGATTCGAGCGGGCAAGCAAACAGGCGTTGTTAATGTGGTAGCAGTATAATAATTATGCAAACGATCAATCAAATGTTTCTCTTCATTAAGCGTTCATAGCGATCCACCACAATCATTCTGTATTCATCTTCGCATAATTATACTCAATTTCAATTCAGTTACGCATCAAATCCACCAAACAAAGAAATTTCGTCTGATTCCGTTCTGCGCAATGTTGTTGATGCAGTATTTGTACGTGTGTATAGTTTGTTTCACTGCAAAAGCTCAAATGAGACAAGCAATAATTTATTCATCGAAATATCGTGGCAAGGCTATTGTAGTTGTCATGTCAATAATTGATTTCATCACTAAACTCCGTTCAAATCAGTTTCGCTTTCCCAGCAGTGATTTGAAAATCTCAATGCGAATCGCAGAAATCCGTATGTGAAGCAAGATTATGGAAGAAGAAAACAATCTTCAGTTACTCGGCTAAGTGGGATTACATTGTTGAGATGAGCAATTTTTGCTGGAAGAAATTGCTCGATACAGAAGATTGAAATGTTTTCATTTGCAGTTTTGTCTTTTCAGCGATTCTTGATCTATGTTGGAGCAACTCAAAAAAGTGCTCAGTTCTTTATATTCATTAAAAATTGACCGTTCAGCGAATATTCATTTCAAAGTAATGACACGTTTCATTCACACTATCATTAATAATTCATCATCACTCACACAACCGACCAACCAACCAAACAACAATATCTAAATGCCTCAAAAAAGCGAGTGGGTGTCCAGTTCAGCGAAATGCACATCGTCTAATTACGATGCATTTCACAACGCTTCACAATTGCATCTTGCATTTCCTGTCAACGTTTGTGCATTTTTATTATTCATCTCGTTAAATACGCATTGCATCGTCGGATTCAAGGAGATTTTTGCTCAGTGAATCTACAGCGGTGCGTGTTTGTATCATGATATTTAAAGTTGTTTTTCCATGATGAGTTGGCGCGGTTTTCTCATGCACATCTCGTAAGTTTCAGTTTCTGAATTCATCACAACCCATAACATTCGCTCTTTAGGCATGCATTGCTATTGTTCAAACAGCTAAAAATAATGCTTGATCACAGCGTATTCGCTTGAAAATTGAGCAGATCCGTTGGTTGCCGTCTCTAAACGATCACAAGACCAGTGAAAGAAAACCAGAATCAGAGCGCGATCTCATCTGCCAAATATCAACATTCAATCGAATTTGTTATTGCTTAACCACCTAATATAATCGCCTCATAAATCATTATATGATAATTTTTCATTATGCCATTATGATACTCAATGTTATGCGCAAACCGTCGGCTCTCATCAATCCATTTTTATAATCGTTCACACATGGAAACACCTCGTAAATAAACTCATTCATAAATATGCGGTGAATTGAGGAGATAAACGCAAAAGTGGTTTCATGCTGTGAACAGTGGCTGACGTTGATTAACGTTGAAAGATCGTATTATTGTAGAGGATCGATTTGATTTCATTGGCCAATAACTTGAATCGAATGACGCTCGAAGCTGTTTCATCCAGATGACTCAAGCAATAAAATGAGCGGCGCAAAGCTTGTCAACTGATAGTCGGAACTGTGTTATCCTCAAAATGCTACCCGTTACCGCATCTTCTGCTTCATTCACTTCATTTCAAAAAGTCATCATTTGACAGTCATTAGCTGTGAGCGATTGAAAGTTACGGGCGCTAGTCCAAATTTGCGCCTCTTTTGAACAGCCAATCGGCATATGTTCGCTCGTTGTCGTGGTCGAAGAATTTATGATGAGAAATCGAAGGCACATATAATTCTGGTTTTATTGTTGAGGTAAACGTTTCATCGCCATGAAAAGCTATCATTTTCGAGCGATAGTTTTGTGACTGCGCAAGGTCGCTTGAACAAAAGTTGATTTCGGCTATTCCTCTCCGAAGCGATTCTTCTACTCTTCATTCCATTTCCTTGCGCTCATATCGCGCAGTATTTTTGTATTTCGATCTGATTTATATCATAAAATAATTGTACAATCAAATAAAGACTGTACTGATCGTATTCTAGTGTGTACTTTCACAATATTCAATTGTGACGGAGCTTTTTAATGCGTCCTCTCATTGCAACAACTTATAAACAGTAATTTAAAGTAATTTCTTTCCTATCGTCCAGGTGGTTCCTATTCAAGGTATTCAATTGTTTACATGTATTGTGAAGTGGAGGGATGCAGTTTCTATGATTCTAGTGATCGTGATAAACTTAACTGATCGATTGTCGTCGAAGAGGAAATGAGTGACGAATCCAAGAGACGATAACGTGAGGTGACTGTAGCCGGGAAGACGAAATCTCGTAATGATAGCTATATCCTTGGACTATGATTCTGCTCACGATATTGTTAGTATCATAAGCAAAAAATTAATATATATATTTATGAATATCGGTTAATTTCGCTGTGAATACTTCATCAAGATTGATTATAAGCAATTTTTTCAGATCACAGTTGAGACAAATGCAACTAATTTGATGAATGCGAAAAGTGCTCTATAATGAGCATCATTGTTTTGATCGATTCAGAATACGGTAGAACCGCAGTGCTCATCAACATCGAACATTTAACGATCCATTATGAAATTGAATATGTCAGAAGGGATTATGAAAGAAATGCCGATTTGCGAAAGAATGAACCAATTGAAAAATGCTTATATAAGGTCGATAATGGTGCTGCATCATACGCTAATGGCACTAGGAAAACGAGAGAGTGTTAATTATTTTAATGAGTTAACGAATATGGCGCATTTTTAGGTGTGGGCATGCGGTCAAGCTTAAATTCTGTCGAAGATTAAGCACTACCTCAACAGATTAGGAAAATTTTTCTACTTAATAGTAAACGAAAATCGTATTGCGGAATTCAGCACTTCACTCGAATTGAATGAAACAATTCTGATTTTATCTGGAAGATCACATGTTGTATGTTTTCTGTTGTCTTTTGCCTCAGCAAAGTTTTTTTCAACAGCTGATCCGTACAAACCTTTCGTAACAGCATTGCAAAAAAAAGCAACAATAACAGTCTTTCTCATTCTGTGGGAGTGCATCAATCATTTACTTAAACGCCTCAGCCAATTAGTTCAAGTGCTGATCACTGAAAAGCAATCAAATGACGAAGCATTAGGATCAAACCAAACTTAGTTCATCCATCAACAAACACATCGAAGAGATACTTTGAAATCCACCATGCTACCCACCAATTTAATATTTCCAAGTTCACATTGACTAGATGTTAGCTTCTGTGACCAGTAAAACCCAAGAATAAAATGAAAATGAGATTCTAAGATGTTGAAATGATCATGGATGAATGATCAGTTTGGTACGATGAGATGTTTGCTGTGGTTTGTGCTGCGAAGAGTTATTGATGTTGATACTCAAACCATATGATGTTAAGTTTTCGTCAACGCTTTGAAAGCTTTATGCTTATCAAATATGAAAATGAAGCGATAAATATTCGTGAATATGCTAAACGAAGATAAATATTCATTCGTTCATGTGTAATCAAGAATGAAATTTTTGTTGTGAAAGGCGTGTCTATTGGTGGATTGAATGGGATGAGAGGAGGAGCGAGCGAACGAACCGTTGAATCGTCGTCATCAGTGGCTCACCAGCACAATGGATTAGAAACGTAACCTAGAGAGAGGATAACTGATGATGATGTGTTGACAGATTATCGTGAACTTTTATCTGGATAGCCCAATCTCATCACTACTACCTATGCTCTAATCGTTATTCAGTGCTGTTTCACTGCTGTCTGAATCGCCACCCTGAATGATGAATTCTTTAATTTCCGTTTAATTTTTCATTCCATTCATTCCTCTCGTCTATTTGTGGTCGGTCTACTTGAATTGAATGCATTGAATCCAAAGCAGTTCAAACAAGAACGAGCATTCAATTTTGCTAATCTATAATCGACGAAATTGACGTGTATCAATTTATTGGTTCGATACTGAATGCGTGATTGTTCCACGCTTCAAGCTGCAGTTCTTTTTTTTTGGTGGTTTTGCCGTTTCATCGTTCATCAATTGGTTCAGCAAGAAGAATTTAAGGTTTTATGAATCCGCCTAAGCGCTCTTCAGTTCGAATATGAATGGCTGATTTACGAGCGTGATTCGCATTGATCACTGTAGAGCACTGCGAGGCATTTTTGACCAAATTCAGTCGCGACTTTATCGCGAAAAACGTTTTTTTTAATCCTCGAACGCGCTGCTTTATTCTCGAAAAAGTGATTATCATAAACGATAATCGTAGAATGGTTCATTGCATTGTTGGGATTGAGAGAATGGTGTGATGAGGATTAACTGACGAATGCTACGTTGACTGATGAGACTGGCTATTTTCAGTTTCAGAACTGAAAATTATTGCGATCCACTGCGAGAGAATGTCAACAATAGCGCAATGCACATATTACGGAATGGATATAAATTGCTTCCGTGCTGATATTGACTGCTCTTGTCCTCCAGCTATTTTTCGCGTGTGTTTCAGTTGTTATTTGTGGATTTGCACTGAAATTTTGCGTGCAAACATAAAAATCACCGGATGTTATTATAAATGACAATCTCGTCGTACCCATTTCTTATCGTTCCAGAAACGATTGAAATTCCATAAAATATGTGTAGACAATGTGTTAGGACGACTAAAAAAAGCTGACGATTATCAGCTTTGTTATTCGTTGCAATCTTGCCAGGTTCGAAGAACCAGTACATGCTCCATGAAAAGTTGTCGTTTATTAGAGTTGAAATGTACTCATCTCAAGTGTAAAGCCCTTTGGATGCATTAAAATTTGTGCTGGTCATTGCTTGCTAGGTGATGGATGAGTAACGTTTACAGTGCTCTTAATTGAGCACCTTAAAACGTTCGTTCGTCCTTACCGTCAGTCATTATTACTGCATCACAAAAATGTGATCGTTATCGATGTCTTCCATTAACAGTATTGAAATTGAACCATCATCATTATTATTGTTCTCCTTCTGATTATCGATATTATCAGTGTTTTCGTCACTATCAATACGTATCACTATGTTAAATGTTACTTTTGATAAGTGCTGTTACTGCTGCTGTTAATTGAATTCATACCTTGAAGCGGATTTCATCCTGTTCGTGGTTTCAAATTTTCTGATACGGCATAAGACAATCTCCTCTATTATTTTGACTTCGAAAACAATGCGGATCCGTTTTATGCAGCACAGCTGCTTTAAGTACAAAAATAATTGGGTTATTTCATATTGTTTACGCGTGCGATGAACCCGTTCTATCAACTCAACGTTTGTATCACTTAAATCTGATCGCTCGAGCACAAATTGTTAAATAGACCATGAATAATGCATTTAATCACTTCAGATATCTCAACACCTATCGCACAGACTTCAAATTCGGAATCCGACAACATGAAGAAGTCACTACTACAATTTTTGATGATAGCCATTGAATGCGCATTCGCAAAGCGACTTCCTGATCTCTATTGGAACTCCTCGAATCCAATGTAAGTTTTTTTTTCTATTCTCGTCAATATCACACTACATCGGAGACCGGTCAAGTTGAATTTCCTTAATTATCGAACGAATTAATACCATAAAGGAAAACGCGACACAAAGTTATGACATATTCGTGGTATTTACACATTCTATAATCGTTTAATTTAAAAGTTCTTGCGTGACATTCTCTCTGACTTTTATTTATGAGATTTGATGGAATTTTCAACATGACTTTAGAATCGCTATAAGCAAGAAAAACAAAATGTTTCTATCGGCATTTCGATTATTCTTCAATATTTTTTCCTTTTAATTGATAGAACTCAGCACCTATACATCTCGAACGTTCAGTTCGTTGGTCTCTTGTCCTTACCGCATTGCTTCATTCTTCTATTAACACAATCATTTCGCGTTCCTTGTTCATATGTGACCAATCACGATCAGCACTCAGCATATGTGAAAAGAAAACGATCCCAATGATGATGGTGATTGATAATTTGATATTTTCAAGCATCTGTTGATAATTTACTCTCAATATTTGTAATCGCATGCGCCAAATCGAATCTCAGACAAGTATTTATAAGGGAACAACAAGTGCCCATATTCTTGAGCACCAGTCTGTTCAACGCATTTCAGTTATTCCGTTCGGATTTTGTATTCTTTATGAAATTCCATGCTTCAAAAACGAACCAACTGCACGAAAATATTGACTAGATAAATCTTTTTGCATTGACTGTTGCACTGATGTCGATGCTGAAATTGCTCATTTGATCACATTTTCCATGCGGCGCATCCGCAAATCAGGGGAATTGATCGAATTTGTCGAATGCACATTCGGTGATTTCCATTTCTAGAAACTCGTCTTTCAATTCTGTTACAATCGCCATGCACGCCCATGGCATCGTTCATTCAACAACGCCGTGGTTGATTGAATAAAGTCAACCGTTTTTGTTTGCGTTTCAATCGATGTTTACGCAAAAATGGTTCCAATAATACAAATTTGTTTGTTCATCTTAACGACGACACATTTTCACAAGCGATTACATTCAGAAAAGGTTTTTACTGCACTGAACAATTTCATCGATGGGTTTGTAAACGATAAACGATTTTGTTAGGGCGTTTATGTGCACGAATCTTAATTCGAACACATCATTTGTGATTGCTTCGAACAGATGCTCGAAGGAATTTCGTTGAGAGAAAAAAGTGGATTGCCCAATAATTTTATGAAATCCAATTGCCTAATTCAACGTCGCCAAAGTTCAACGTCATCGTTGCAAATGAACAGGTGGCAATAGTTGAAAAGCAGATCGTTTTGTTGAGAGAATGGCACAAAAACTCGCACTGTATCACTCTGTATCGGTCCATTAATGGTCGATAAATCTTAAGCATTCTCATTTTCATTTGGATATTTTCACTGATTCCACAGCTAATTTACCGTCTGCGAGTGCCAAAGCAAACGCGTGCCGATCGTCTCTTACGAATTAATTACCCTCTCATTTTTATCCCAATTACAATATGGTTGTTGGGCCACCAATAAGGCCACTAGAAAAAAGTGCTCATATGCACAGATGTTTTGGTATTTGACGGAATAAAACGTCCAAAAATGAAATTGATTTGGATCATTTTTTGACAATTCGATCGTTTACGATGTTCACAAAAGCGATGTTTTTTGCAATAAGATGGTCTATGATGCTTATTTTCTTTGCACTGAAACGATTCAGTTTCATAAAGCAAATAATAGCGACGCACTCAGAGTCAAAGTGTGGAAGTAGGTGCTGCTGCTGGTGCTGCAAGAACTGAGAGAATTTTCGTGTGACAATTGAGCTAAATCATGATTGACATTTCAAATTGAATTGCCTAAAAATGGTGCTAACTGCCAAAATGGTGCAATCTTTATTAAGCACACAAATCTAATTGTTTGAGTGTTACGCACTTCATAAACGAAACAACAATTTGTGCCACATTCAAATATGCTAAATAGTGAATTGTGATGAATAAATTACGACCAGCAGAAAAGATTGCATGCGATCACATTGAATTACTCTCGATTGGCATTTGATGTCCGATGATTTATGTGATTGGATGAGAGTTTAATTGACATTGATGGCATGCTAAATGCTCATTCCAGAGCTTAATGATACTCGATGAATCACTACTAATCGCTCAAATTTCCGTTGAAACAGTTCAAAGTTTTCCATTAAACGAAGTGCTTTCATCTCATGATTCTTATTCATTAGCGTATCTTACTGATGAATTAAGATATTGGATGAACTTTTGAAATTCATGGCAATTTCTTCGTAATTCATTGAGTTCGTTTGCACATAGGCTGGTCACAGCATCAATCATTCGATATTTCTCTGCACTTAAACTGCACTCTCGATTCATTTATGATGGACTTCCTGAATAATTCATCAGCAATGAACGGTTCAATACGCATAATTCATTGAGATTTATTCGCCGCTAAATATTATTTCCAAAAAGATTGTTTCCGTCATCTAGCTATAAGGTTATAATGAGATGCGAACATTTTGTACGGTTTCATTCTAACGGATTATCGAATTCATTGATGTCTCATTTTAATTAGCTAACAACCACAATCACACCAAGGTGCTCGGAATTATAGGCGGATGAAGCGGATTATCGGAAGCAAATCCATGTAGGCTTCTTTGGTGATCTGCTTTGAACATGAAATTTTCACGACCTTAACGGCAAGAACACGATATGTGCTTGCATGACCAGATTTTCGCAGCGAAGCGATTGATTATGTTTGATCGAATCAAATGCTGATTAGTGATGACTAAAGCTTACGAGGTAATCACCAAAGGTTGCTACCGAACTGATCAAGCATGCACGCAAATACACGACTGAACACGCACATACCGCAAAGAATCAGCTTAAGCGGTAGTACTTTTGATGTTTTGCTGAGAGCACGTATAATCCGTTTGGCATATCTGACGATATTTTGGTAGTGAGTCAAGGTCGGCGATTTTCGTGTACTCGATCATCTTCGCATGCAACTGCATCTGCTCGAGTGACATTTTCCTTTGCAATACTCATATTCGAGAATAAGATTCCAGCAAAAAACCATCCGTTTATTGATGAATTGTCATCGATTTGCGTGCACATCTTTTCTGTAGGCCACTCCTCAGTGATCCATTTAGATCAAGTCAACCTTCAGTTTTGATCGGTGCATTCTCATTAGATATACAAAATCCCTTTCACAGATCGATCTTTTACTCATGCTATTTGATTGCAAGCATTACCTACCGGAATTTTTGGTCTGATGGAATTGATGATTTTTGAGCGTCTTATCGTGGAATATCGAATGAATTAATTTAAATGCTGTTCCAAAGGAATGATGTGTAACCATATGATTTTTGATAAATCAATCATTCATTCACACGACCACACTGACCCACAATTATCGCGAAGAATCGCATCTGTGTTCAAACACCATTTGTAAGGCGTAGTGAAAACAATTTTCTTTTTGCACTAAAATTAATGTTTTGCGTCAATTATATTGTATGAAAACATTGCACATTCAGAAGGCACCAAATAATTGCCGAGTAGCATCACCATGAAACAGTCAAATATTATAGTTGTGTTCGTGGAGGTGTTAAATCACAGTAGGGCGTCGAGCGTGAATGTGTATAGCTGACATCTAATTGTATGCTTTTGGGAGTGTAGCCATGCTTGGTAAACATTCAGGTGTGATACGTTTGAGAATACCTAGTATGAATTTGAGTTATGTAATAACAAAGATTCTAGCAATAACAATAATGATCATTGTTATTTAGAAGGACAATAATACTATGCAAGATAGAAAAGCATATTGCTGAGCAGGTAATGATATACACATGATAACGTAAGATTATACAATAACGTCATATCAAATGAGATATGGTAGTTGAGATGTTATATCAGATTGTTCAACTAATACGAGCAGTAATAGTAACATGCATGTGAGCCCACTTGATACCACAACGAATAGTGGTACCAAACAATCGTCCTTTTATAAGTGTATATCATATGTACACATGAAACTGAACTGCTTTCGGAAATTATGTGGAGTGTCAAACATTGCACTCGTTCGTCCACTTGAACTTGCTGAAGTGCTTTGATCATTCACTACTTAAGAAACAACAATACTCATTGGAATGATCATGTTTAATGTTTATGAATATCGCTGATTTCAGCATTCTTACTGAGAATAGTCATTTATTCATTTCCCGATAAATGTATGATTAAAATGCTTGAGTTTCCTGAAGTTTTATAAGCGAATTTCGGTTTATAAATTTCTCATGAATCCAATTATCCTTCTGCTTTGGATACCCGTGAAATTCTTACTTATGGTATTATGATTTGAAATCCAATTAAGCCATATCACATAGCAATGAGAGCAATAATAATAACAGTGTTAATAATAATAGTGACAATAATAATGATAATAACAATAGCAATAATGAACAGTTGGTGATTTGCAAATCAGAAAATTGTGATTTGCATAAATTATGCATTTTCCTGTGGTTATACTTTGAGCAATCAGTTCAGTCCACATCAAATGTCAGCTGTTTTTGAGCAGCTATCTAATCGAATCGAAGGTCTCGAATCAGCGATGCGTTAAAGACGTTTAGCACTCTGAACGACGCCTTATCGCATTTGTGATATTATAAGCAAGCATCTGCTCGATTCACCTCGACTCTAATCACACACATCCATATTTATCCGTATACGCATATTTTATAGTTCCCACACATAAGAATATAGCTACAAAAACACGACCTAACGTTTTTAGGGGTCTCCAGATTGTAAATCTTTTGGCATATCCAAAATTGCTCGGGTGATGAATTTCGTTAGCTCACAGAAGTTGATTATCATACGATATACATATTTCGGTAGATATTTGGCATTTTGTTTAGAATCGTCATTATCCATTGTTTACCAGTAGCATTCCTAAATCTGCTTAGATTTACCCAATAAGAACATTTACCCAATATGGGCAAAATATTTTTGTTTTTTGCAGTATAAAATCAGCCTTTGCACGCGTTTCATCCATACCTTCGAACCAATCTTGATATGAGTAATTTTCTTAGTTCTCTTTCTGTTAGCATATTAGATGGAGATAAAAAACAAAGAGCGTGTGCAGTGCATTTAATGTTTTATGGTCTTGCAATTTGCATATTGCGTCACGAAGGGTCGTTGGTTCGCTGTTCCATATTCTATCCATACCGTCGCAAGTAAATGCCATATTACCACTAACTAACGTCACCTGTCGACTACTGTTCTTAAGCTGATCCGCTCAGCCGGCTGGGCTGCTATACTATGTATAGGCTAATTATAACTGAGCAAATATGCGAATAAACGAGAACGTATAATCTTTGCTGGGATCAAATTTCAGTTTCATGCATTTATATAGGCTTTTTTCATTGGTTGCAGCAGATAGGAGCGTTTGTATGGCGCCTATAAAATGAGCATATGAAAGATGCAGATCATTCCTAGTTCACGTTGGAAGTGCTGCTTAATGATCAGCAAAGCAAAGAAGTAAAATAATGTTAATTTCTGTTGCTGGACACGGTTGTGCTTGAAATTTGAGCATCAATATCAAGCGATAATGAGATGTTCTGATGGATTGCTAATTATAAGTATCGCACATATTTACGATTAGCGAAAAATGTTCAAATTATCAGTGGAGAGGAATTTATTAGTGTGTCAAAAATTCCTCGCGATTTTCAGATTCTCTTCAGAAGCCATTTCCATAACCTATAATTACGAGAAATCGTTGTTCGGCACGAACATATGCATGCATTAGACTCAGTTTAATGAATCGGTTAACTTTACTGATCAATCATTGGCAAGGTGATTCGTATTTTTAAGATTACTGCTTCGAGAATAACCCATTACGAACAATGAGAAACAGCTTGTTGAAGGCTATCAGATTTTGATGAACTTTTCAATGAAAATACAATCTGAGAGCAATTGATAAGTGTGAAGAGACTGTAATTGTTCAACGCTCAATAATGAGATGTTTTATTGGCTACAATATGTCGAATAATAAACTTTACAATCGCTGCATTATTTCATTGCCCTTCGATGAAACATTAGCAGATAATAGCCTTCATTCTTCATGAACAAGAAATGGCACATGCTACAATATATCATCTTGATCGAAGAACAATACATGAAGCTTCGTTTTTGTGATCAGAAATTACTGGATCGCCGTTATCGAATGTGACCTTATAGAACCGTTGGGCTAAATATTCTAAAAACAAATTTTTAATATGGTTGATAAAGACCGCCAAAAAAACAATTTTCGACGATTTGAAAGCTGTTCTCTTCGGAGCGATCATTGATAATTATCTTGAGATCAAATTGTTCAGTTCTAGAATGATGACGGACATGATTTTCCAAGTGTACTTTCTAATAATGAATCGAGCAAATTCAATCAGCCAATTAACATGAAGAGAAAAGTCCGTTGTCGGAATTTCTATAGCTTCATTCAGGAATCCCGTTCGCGTAAAGTACGAACGACCTTTACCAATTTTTGCGTGACAAGCTGAGCGAAGAAACCTTCTAATGAAATGAGCCCTGAGTCTCAATTTCCATCTAATTTCCGCTTGCATCCGACAAAAAATAAAGGAGGAATTGTACTTGAAGGATATTCTTCATTGGGCATTCTTATATTGGTAGTTCGATCCATCTTCTTTCTGTTTCCATGCTCATCATTGGTTTGCACGTATTTGCGGCAAAGTTTTGGTGATTTAAGTTCGAATTGTGTTAGCCTGTTGGACTTGATTGAGTATCATTGTGCACTATAGATATCCTAAGAATGAGGTTGATTTAGGAAATCGCTCCGTGTCAACGACCACAATTTCAGGATGCGTAATTTAGGAAGTCTAGTTTCGTGCGATGAGTCAGAGGTTCAAATAACAATTGAACTCTCCATATCTCTGACATTTATGAGCTTCATTTCTAGTCATATTCTATATAGAATCCATGTTACATAGCATTTGTAAGCTTAGTAAGCGATTGTCGTGGTTTATCATGCAAATGGCAAACTCATCATTAGTATATGTATAGATTTCGAAAGTGATAATTGTTGATTGGTCGCGATGAGTAATATCTGGCAGAATGTCAGTGCATTATAGAGTGTAATCATGAGAAGTCCGCAAATATGCGTACTCATACTACATATTTCGTGCTAATTAAGGTATGAATCGAGAATTTGAATTGAAGAAGCCAGCCAGCCATTCCACTAATGACAGGATTATTGGGTTTGAAGCGCGATCGTATTCATAGATACTTAGCGCAATCATATTCATGGATGTGGCAGTCGAGTGCGCTTAATTGTAGCTGAATACATTACGATCATAATAACACACTCAAATACAAATTGCGATTAATTGTGAAGGTGAAAAGCGATGTGATTAACAATGATCATAGCACGCAAAACGTCTCCGAACAATATGTGCCATTTAATACCGCTAAAACTACGAATCACAAATGTGTAGTTCCAAAGAAGCACTGCAATTTGTGCAGTGTTTCGTAAGATTTAGAGTGGGATTTTGCAGATATGTATGGGGAACGTATTATGTAGAGTTGATGAAGCTGCGATGAAATATTAATGTTCATCATTAATGAATGGTTGTGTAAAGTGAACATTCAATTAACATGCAATAATTATGCTGCACACAATCTTCTTTATGATGAACTATTGCAATGCACACATATCCTTGGGGTTTATTTTCGACACTTCATGAATTCTTCATACCCATTTGTTAATGGAAACGTTCGTTTGCATAATCGAGACCGTTCGGGGCGCGTTCGATACACTCATATTGCTGATAGTTGGGGTTATATTGCTGAATTAGTCCTTGGTGGGCTTGTAATTATTACCTGAATTGCACACCTGAACACGTGCGTTTTGTGTAAATTTTGATCGTTTCATGCTTAATCGTAGAGATGAGTTTGGTTTCTGCATATCTGGAAAGGTTTTGACGCTGAGCTCTGCCGCTTATGAGTTTTGGCAATTCATTAATCAAAAATTAGCTTTGTTAGAACTAAAAACATAGCATTAGGATTATTCATGAAAGAGTTATGGTGGTTGAAGCAGTGCTCTGATCAAAACAAGCAGCTAAAACCATTCATATAAAGTAATAAATTGACGAAAGGGCACAACACAAAAAACAGATTAGCAATCAACATTTTTTTGATTATGTTGTGTTGATCGAGAAATATTACATTACATAATTGCACCTCAAAATATTTATCGGCACTTTTATCGCCAACAAAACATCTCCATTCAGCTGATGTCGGCATTGTTCTTCATGCTTTTTGCAGTACACTGCCGACGTCTTTATCCGTGTTACATCTCTAATTACTGCAATTATTTGACTTTTTGAGGGTTTGAATTGCACATTGTCGTTAATTGATGTTGATTTTAGAGGGCGATTAATATCTGTTGGTTTATCTGAAAGTGTTATGACATCAAATTATGAGTGAACCTTAAGTGACGATCATATTCCAGCTCTCTGATCTAAACTTAAGAAATGTGACGTGATTTTGCTGGAAGGGACCTATCCCATTGACCTTTTCAAGATCAACTTCAACTGACTGGTCAACTAGAAGCCGGTTCTTACAACTAGTTGATATTATCAATATAAGACGATTCAAGAACACAGAGTTCTTATAAACGTATAAAAAGCGATAGGAATAAATGTTTTTAGTGATGATTGATTGAGTGTTTCAAGTACATCTTTATAAGTGCTTTTAATGAGTTCTGCACTACTTATCATTACTAAATGATGATGGATGAACGGGGTGGCCTAGGAAGAGATGTTTGCTGAGATGTTTATCGGACAAACGAACACTGTTTGCATAGCCTCTTAAGGCACAGATTAGGTAGTGCCGAAAATGTTTTGCAATGATTTGTAGAATAAAGTGGACAAACCGCTTACTTCAGTTTTCGGTTATTACCATCTATGATTCCCAGCAGTGATCAACGATCAGCACACGAAACAGTCAAGTAAATCTCTCAACTAAGTCCTGCTTAAGTGTGTATTTTGTGGGAGAAAATGTTTAGTTTACCTCAGTTCAGGAACTGAAGAGTAGTTTATTTAACCGTACAGTGTGGATTAATTCCGTTGATTGGAGATGTGAAAGCTTTCGAGAATTGGTTAAAAACAAAGATCGCGCGTAGCCCTATCTAAATTCTCGATATTCTATTAATATTGTTCGTTTAGTCTCTGTGAATATAAAAATTTTCGGTGCATTTTTCTAGCTGAAAAACAATTTAAATGAGCCTCCTTTATCTTCCTTCTGAATTCGCATTCGCAAATTGGTCATTATCGAGTAAAGAATAGATCTAATTTTGTTCCTCTCTCGCCTTTACGAATATTGCCAAGCACAAATGAATACGCTCACTAGCACTAGATCCACATCATAAACGTTTCGAATGAAAAATTCGAGCATTTACCACATATCTACATTTTGCATTCATTCGAATGCGCTAATGAAATGTAATATAAACCGATCTGTTTCGCAACACTCCACAATTCATTCCTCACCGTATAATGAAAACTCATCAAAAAAGCCGTCGTTTTCACACACAATAAATTATGCCCATTATGGGATATCTAGAGGTCATGTTAAATCGGACACCGAGCTCAAATGCAACGAAGCCAGTTTCATTCGTTTCTGATACAACCTCTTTCTGCACGAAATTTGAGGAATGCTTGAAATAGGAATCTATATTATTCATTTATCAAGTGTTTTTTGGATTGAATCTCTAGAATGTACCATTCAAGTAGCTGATGCTAACAAGTTTTCAACTGGTCAATGATAATTTCGCATGGATCAGTTTGCGATCAATATCTCGAGCATTTATCATCGCTTAGCGATATTTCATGATCACAAAGTTTCCCTTTTAACCAGAATGTCTGTTTAAATCTTACACTTCCAAAAATAGTACCATATATTCGCTCTTAAGAAACATCAACTGCAAATGAAGAAAAAAGTTGCTTATGTGAACAAATTCATCAGTCATCTATCTCTATAAACGCTGAATGCATTGCAATGAGCCGGTTCTAAAAAATTTCTAATGTTTAAGGTTTTGGTAAGAATTTCATGTTTAGAAAATGTTTCCATCTGTAGACACCTCCAAAATAATTTCGTTATGTGAAACAAATCGCGTTGCTTGAGAAATTGAAAATGTGATTTGGTCGAAACGATCGAATTGAGGAATGTGGAATTGAATTTAAAGCATTGCAGTAAGAATCGAACGAAAGACAGTGCATGAGTTGCGCATTTTTAGTTCTTTTGTTCCTTAGCTAAAGTTAGCGACGAGAAAATTTGATGAATAAAACGCAAATTGGATGAGTAAATCGTTGGACGCATTCCGGGTGAACGTGATGAGTTGTGAACATATTTCAGTGGTTCAATTTGCTAGCAACTGATCCATTTCAAGGGATTTATACATTCTTCCATTCTGTTTTCATCTGTAATTTCACAATAATTCGTTCTTACACGCAGCAGTTTTCGTGTTGATCTCACACAGCTCAAATTGACTGCAAAATAACACATCATAGGATATCGGCACTTCTTTGGGTTCTCCTTGGGAGGCGAATGATGCGATGTGGATAATAACGAGACTCTATCATTATTCTGCCTGTGAGACATTGTTCTGAGTGATTTGGTCACTAAAATATGCGAACATGAAGTGTAACAATGAAAGTTCATAGTGTTTATTGATATCAAAATAACTGTGCTGAGTGGAGGATCTTCTGGAAATCACACTGCATTGTCGGTGCAGCGATTCGACCTCAGATCGCTTTGTCTCCACTGAAACGTTTCATTGCAACAAAGAATAGCCGCATCCATATTAAGTGTTCATTCACTTAATACGCTTATAATAATACCACTGAATGCAATCCCTCTATGGAGTTCTTTCATTATAACGTTTCGATTATTCGATGAAAAGGGACGAACGCTTAATCCGAATGTGATCTTATGAATGAAATATGGATGACACTACAATCCACCTATAGGGTCAAAAAGCGTTAAGAGCGCTACTCTCTTCTCAAGTATTCCTTTCATATCAATCGATTGATTTGAACAGTTTTTGTTGTAAAAGGTGACGAATTTGCATAGGCAATAGTTTGCGTGTGTTTAAAACGGTCGTTGAGAATTTTAAAAACTCCATTGCCGCTTACAGTGAAAATTGTCCATATCAATGGCTAGAAAGAGATGATACTGAGTTAACGTAGCATCTTCTGGAGTATTGCAGGTAACCTCGTCTGATCACTTGGGTGTTTCCATTTTGATAGTACTTGAAAGGGCGATGGTAGGTTAATGGTTACACTTCAACAAATAAACTGCAGAAAAACCGTCATTTCCTCTTGAATTCAATTAACATAAACCGTAATAATACCAAATGATACTTTTGAACAGTTATACTGTGTTGGCTGCCGAAACGAATGAATCTATGAACTTTGAGTATGTAATCGATGACCAAGGTCGGTCGGCATTGCGTGGTGGCGGTATCCTTTGTGAAATACTCTTTAAAAATTTTTTATTTCCAATAAAGCGCACTCACCGCAAAAGTTTATTGTTTTGGTAATACAGTTGCAACATGTCGTGTTAATCGTCCACTCTCGTAAAAGAGTTACTCGCACAGGTTTATGGCGTGTTTCAGAGCGGTGATCTTATGGGCGATTACAATACCTCACTTTTTATGATCATCAAATAACATGAGCAGTTCCGGTTGAGTGGCTATTTTGACAACTTTAAAATTGCAATAAACCGAACGAAATTGTTATTCGTTCGTAAAGATGTAACTAATTGAAAGGTTATTCACTCAAATAACAACAGTTACGATCCCATTTAACATGACAATTACAAATGTTTTGCTTTTTTTTTGCACAGTAATTGTCGAATTAATTCGTTAATGGCTGCGGAACAATGCTGCGATTGAGTCGTTGACTAAATATTATCAATAAGGGTCATCGATGAGTATTCAACTAATTAGTATCACCTGCTACAGTCTTAAGATGCTCAACCACTTTGTTGGTCGCAGTTTAACGCTCTAACGCTTTTATGGTATCAAGATTCACTGTTATTCTTTCCATGATCTAGGGCACTTCAATCAGAATAAGATATAGCAGGTGGGCTGAAGTCTCAAATTTCACTCTGACGAAGGTCGTAGATTTATCAGTCCGTAGCTGACGGTGGAGCTGGTAAACGGAAAAACAACTAATTGTAGGATAATCAAAATAAGGGAAAATGATTCATGATAATTCAGGTTCGGCAGGATCCGACTTGTTTGAAAACACTATCCTATCGGAAGTTCGCAATTTTTTCACAAATTGTGAAGAATCATAAATTTTGGAATGAGAATTTTTTTGCTGACCAAATTTTATTAAGCATTGGTTACCGAAATCAGTTCATAATTTCTTCTAAAGTGTGCGTTTATTGTTGTTGCAAATGAGAATGGCGCAATCAAAATGGGTCAATGAAGTGAACCACGGACATATGCCTTATTAGATTTATTCAACAGCTACAAGTAAGCAGTTGTTTCCAAGTATTGTTAAAGTTATTGTTATCTGGTGGTTAGTGCTGTTGTTGTTGTTGTTGTTATGCTGTGTGCTTAACGATAAGTCAGTTAATCAACAATAGCAAACGACAGATCGTAATTAGACATCCAGTTTACTTACTACTCATTAAACACACACACACGCACAACAACATATCTAATTAAATAAATATACACTTGCAATTGAGCAAATCAAGCGTTTATCGTTTATTAATATTGAAATTGAACGCAGCAAGAAGTGAATGAATGACCACATCAGACAACTTTGTTTCATTCGAAGTGTTCTATCGAGAATATTTACTGGATACACGCTTGAATTATGGATTAGTAGGTAGATATATTTATATTAGACTTGTGCAATGCTCTTGTAGATGAGGATTTGGGTGTTTGGAAAAGGAACAATGAACAAATCATCAAAGAAAATAATTAGGCGAACCATTCAGAATTACATAGCTAATCTTACGCAAAACGATGCCAATGAATGGTCATCTGGTGGGCGACGTATTAGACGAAAAGCCGAAAGGGCAAGTCTTGAATGGCTGTCTTTTTCTGCGATGAAATTTGATTCGATTCGTGACGCAATGATGTTAATCCATCTATTTGACTGTTTGTAATGAAAATTTTGATGCTCATTTTCTTCGATGATCTTCATTAATTCAAATGAGCACATCGTAAATCAATCAGCATAATTTAAGAGCATATATGAGCAAATGCTCTACGGCTAGTTGAGTCGCTCAGTGAGGGCACTTACGCTCATTGCGGATTCATTAATCAATTAAGCGCATCGGCTAATGACTTTTCTCAAGTTGACCAATCTTACTGATCTTGTGATGAAAATGTGATGGAAGTTTGGTCTTGAATGCTCATGTTGTGGATCGCATCTTTGATAGCAGTAACATTTTCTTGATCTAACTCATTTGATATTACAGTAGCACCAAAATATTTAATATATATGTTGGATATCTTAATCAACAATACGTAATGTATGCATAATCTTATGCATATCTGAATATGTGTTCAGATGTTCATATTGTACTTGGTCAGTCATCGTGTTTTAATCTCAAGATTTCAAATGGTTTATGAGATTGTGATTTACTTTGACAAACATGTTTTCATGATTAAGATTATTCGGTGAATTTTGAAAGTTATCTGCAATGAGTTTTGCATCTGAGAGCGTTCAATGACGAAATAATTTCAGGTTTCGAGATACGCTGCACGATCCGGCTGATATCGATGCTGAAAAGATGGACTCACTCGTCATTCATTGTCCGACGTTCGACGACCACACGCCTCTTGATCAAACAGAGCAAATGATCATCTACAGGGTCGGTTTTGTTTTCGGTTTCAGTCCAAAAAAAGGCCTTGATTCTGTAGCTATTTTCTGCATCGTTCCAAGCAAATAACCCTTCAGAAACCAATGGCGATCCTTTCCGAATATTATCTTCGGTTTGCTCAGTGTAATTACGAAAGAGATTAAAAATTGGTTGGAGCGACTTTTGAGAACAATATGATGAGTACAATAGAAATCAATGAAAGCAAAGACCACGTTGGATGGATATCACCTCAGTGGATGCTACTTGAAAGACCGATGCAATAATGTTCTTGAAAATACTTTCAGGTGTCACAGTTCGGCTATGAAAATTGTGTTCTTGATGAGACGGCCAAGGTGGTTGGACGTTGTGCTGACCCATATCTACCGTTAACAATCCGCACTGTTTTCCGACAGTTCACTCCATTACCGTCTGGTCTTGAATACTCACCCGGCAACACCTATTATTTCGTTTGTGAGTAAACATTTTCATTTCATACCAAATTCTGCACCCGTCTACCGTTAACATGCCCATAAAATGGATCCTCAAATAGCTATTGCAAATCATTTAGACTACGATATGGTCAACTAGACCTGTCAACTATGATTTATGTTTTCCATGTATCTTATTTGCAGCTACATCCGATGGTACGGCAAAAGGAATTGGTCTAACAGCTGGTGGTCTTTGCTTGTCCAAACAATTGCGTCTTCGTGTTCACATTCATGCAACGTCCTCGAAAGGTAATTGATACATACAAACCTCCGACATAAGAACAATTCCATTCTGTTCTAATGACAAATGCCTAAGAAAGTGTACTCTAGCATCGTTTTCAGTGCAACACGCCAGAATTGCAATGAAATCGATCACAAATGAATATTTGCCTAATGAAGCGTTTGCTTTCAGATGCAGTTCACGGTATTCGGCATCACGGTCATCATCGAGCACATAACACAATGCGTTCACGAACGATCGATTCAACCGTCCAAACAACGCAGACACCTCCGCGATATTGGGATGAATTCTTGAATAAACTCAATTCGAAAGAATCCGCTTCGTCATCGTGGAACTCGATGAATGACTACTCGTCAAGTAAATGGCAACCGCACCCATCATCAGTATCGTCATCGTCGAATCAAATCGCTGAAGCGCTCTCGCTCGATAACACGATAGATGATTATCATAAGGGATTAGAGTATGAGCGAGATGACAGTGCTGTCAGTGAAGCGTTACGGATCGATCCGAACTTCAAGTTGTTCGAAATTCATGAAATTGACGACTGTAAGTTTCACTTGATCTAACAATTTTGATCTTATTGTGCTTGTTATTGAGTGGTGTTGGATCTTACGATGAAATGTGACTGGGAGATTGTGATTCCTTTTCATTTCATTTCATTTCGTTTCAAAAAATTCAGTCCCAAAAAGATTGCATTATCATATGAGCGCTTATCGCCACAAACCGAAAAATCACAATTATGAATTAAAATTTTGATTGATAATTACCATTGCTTCGATCAAAATGAATCGAATGGCAATGAAGTCTCAATATGCGGAAACCCAAAAAGTTTCTTTTTTTCGAATAAGAAGATATGAAATAATATGGTGACGATGAAAAGGGATGAGGTTTCAAAAGATTTAATCAAAGATTCTACTTTCAGATAATTCAATGCCTTTCTCATCTTCACATCGACTACGACCATCAACAGCAATTATTATTCTTCTGGTCGTAATGCTTCGCAGGTTGTGATTGAATGACGAGGTCATCAGCAGCATTCTTACGAAAATCTCGGGAGCCATGAGGAATATGTGAATGTTCCTGGGAAATTGGAATCAAAACAGCTAAACATCTAGTGAAAAGAGAATTGCGGATTATATCGCAGGTTACTACGACCTCTTTCCGAAGAATTCTTAGCGGTTGATGCTTCATTGAACTGGTGTGACTCCAATGGGATATTACGCAGTCCAATGCGAATGGTTTGACCAAAACATCATGGCTCCCAAAATAAGCTTTATCTTGTGACAGTTTGTTGCTATGTTTGTTAATGATTACGGGTTCTCGTGCTAATGTTTCATACGTTTCTTATTGTAAGGATGATTGCAACATTTTAAAGATACATACATATAGTCTGCTTACTTAAGATTCTTTGAAATCGAGTTGACGAAATTTTTCACGTCGCAAACTCTTATGGCTACTGAGGAATTACGATCACTCAGCATAATACATGAATTTGCTATATGTCAATGAAATAATTATCAAATGAGTTGCATTCAACAGGAGGCAAGCTTGAAAGCAACGAAGAAACCAAATAGCCCTTCGTAAAAGTTCTATTTGAAAAGTTTAGAGTTCTTACCGAAATTCACGAAAGTTAATGAGTAAGCAATGTAAGGAATCGATTACAGGGATGAACTATTTGGTATTGATAAATGTTGATATCGATGTTGCAATCATTCGTAAAGCTCATTCTTCTCAGTTCATTTTTCATCCTTTCTGTGATATTTATCAACATCATTTTTCAAGTGATTGAATTCAGTGAATTGCAATCGCTTCATATAATCCGAATTGAATTGATTGCTTATGTGTAAATATTTGTATGTATGTATGTGATGCTCTAAAACTTCAGCTATTATGTATATGATTTATGAGTTTTGAAAATTAATCCGTTAACTGAATATTTCAATAAATCAATCGTACAATTGAAACTGAATTGGTCGTATGCTTTAATTGGCTCGCAAACATAACGTTTAACCGTCGTAAAGCACTGTCACTAGAAAAACATTATGCAATTCTAGAAAACGCTTTCATCTTTCATACGCAATCGTTTCTGGATTCGGAGAAATAAAATCCATATTGAGAGAAAATTCTCGTGGAAACGATGAAAGAATCAAAATGAAATGTACGCAATTCATCTTCGAGAACTGCATTTCTCTTAAGAAGCATTATATATTAACTGGAATAATGGAGATACAAAGCGTGAATAAAAAATATATCACATATCACAAATAATTTATGTACTCAGTTGAAAAGATTTGAAGCGATTGACGTGCCATTTTTTTCAATCACCAAACTGTTTACCCATTGAGCAAGAATGAAAAAATGAGATGAAAAATCCTGAAGGGATCTTTGATATAACAATTTTTGCTGTTCCGAAGGTAAAGCAACACGATCTCTAGCGAATCTAAGCCATACTTTAGACATAGAGGAAAACGTGAATTCATTTCGAGACTAAATAGATGCTCTATAATATCGTATTACTACGCATACGTAAATCGCTATGATCACCGAATAGATGGAGCAAAATTGCGCCAAGTTTATCAATTTCACCCGTATTATCTGCCAGGTATTTGAGCGTTATCCAAATCATATCCATCAATTTGCCATCATCAGTCTGATCGATCCTTACGCTCACACCTTTGGGATTGAGTCGAATCAGTGGAATATTTTGTGCGAGGCAACGTTCTTTTGCGGATTCCAATCCTGATTGTTCGTAACCAACAGACTTAAAAAATTTCACATGAAAGTATGCAGCTGTCTAAACGACGTGCTAAGATTATTGGTCAACGCAAACACTTTATACATTAAATCACGTTTCAAGTTCTGTTTCATACGAAGAATGCTTGAGATGTCTTGCAGTAGATAAACAACGATGATGAGAATATGAACGAACGATAACAAACCTGTTCAAGAAGTAACGAACTGAGATGGAGAATGTTTTTACCCTTTGATTTCAGGTTCTTACCACAAGTCAATTTACGCTGAGTAGCGCAAGGTTCACCAGTACCTATGGATATAATTGCAGCTAGCGATATTGTTGATCCATTCCTATTGCACTGATCAACTTCCTGGAATCCTCAGCAAACACAATGATCAAGTCAGAAAGAGTGTTTTACGGAGACATTACCAGAACAGCAAAATGCTCATTCTGATAATATTGACGATCAAAAAAGTATTGTGAAAGTAAGTAATTTCTAGTGTTCAATTTACGATGCCATTCAGTGGAATTTTGCATGAAATGACGAGTAATCTTTGAGTGCAACACATGAATATTGTAATTTCTTTTGTAAACACTGATATTGTGATTTCGAAAGCCGCAAACCAGACAGTTCGTTTTGCCGAATGCCGAATTGCTTGGTATAACAATCGCTTTCAGCCATTCCTCAAACGAATGCCCTCACTCACCTTGAACAGTAAATTAAGTGGACAATTCGCAACAAACGAGCCATCGACAAGAACTCGACCATTCACTGTATGCGGATTGAAATAAGTTGGTGCGGCTCTGAAACGACTGGTGTCATAGGCAAGAAAAAATGAGAAGCGACCATCGATCAGCATCATCATCGGGAGCGTTTTCGTGCAAAATGGCAACAATCACTTCTCCCGTGCAATTAGAATACGATAGTTCCAACCGAACTGAACACAAAATGCGATACAACTTTACAAAACATCTCATGATAGTCGAGGCATTCAATAGTTACAGCATTTAAAGCAACACGCTCACCCACTCGCCCGTGCTGCATCACGGAAGAGTGCATCGTCCACTGGTGATCTGGAGATTTCAGAATTGACGCTGTAGTTCCTGAACACATGCAATTTGGCTGGTGTTGTTGTGATGTCAAGTGCCGGTACGGTCAATCGCTTTGCACAACTGTAATGCGCATCACGTATCGAATTGCGTTCATTCATTAACGACAAATTGAGAATCTTTAAGAAAAAAACAATTTCAAGAATGAAAATGTATTGAAATTTACCCACATATACGTAATCACATACAACAGTTTGTTGAAAAGAAACTACCTAGGTTCCCTAATGACAGCTCAACCTGGTTGTTAATCTCTCAAATTCTAGGGTTGTGATTGTAATCCTATTGCAATTGCTGAATGCTCCAATTCGAATGCATCGAAAGCAGCAGTCAATTCGAGCAATTGCTGAACAATGTAAGTGATTCGAGGACGAACGATGAAGCAATATCTGAGCTTCGAGTTTTTTAGGTATGCATATGTGGTGGACTTTCATTATGTGCGGCGAATATATTGATCGAAAACGGAAAGTGGTCAAAGAAATTGTGGACTTCGCAACTAATATCATTGGCTTTGACAGAGTTACACTGGCCGACCGTGTAGTTCATAGCTGACGACGAGAGATGTGTGAAAGTGCTAACCTGAAGAAGGTACAATCGTCCGGAAAACACCTCTTAAGGCAGTTGTCCATATTTCGTGATTGATAGTCAACCGTATGACCGAATAAACGCTTCATTGTTGAACCGTCAAGAAAAACTTCGTTTTTCATATCCCAGTAGAGAAAGAATGCCTCCGTTAATGTCACACCTTTTGCCAGCAATAGGCCTAACATTGAACCCGCACTGTAATTAGTTGAACGAGTTACACAGTGAGCATCTCCAATAATTTTTAAATTCTGTTCTTCGACCGATCGATTGGATTGCTTCCGGTCAGATTCTTTTGAAACTGTTAACAACCCAACCGATTGGACCGATCGTGATCGCGGGTGAATGCAAATCCTCATGAAAATGCTGACGAGTGCTAAGAGAATGCGAAGTGTTGAGTTATACAAGTACCTGGTACCTATTATCCAGTCCACTAAATTGGGCAAATACTCATCACCGAAAACACGTCTCGAAGTGAACAGCAAACACACGAGCGACACCAAACCTCGAACACCGCCACCGTCAAGCGACAGCGCTATCATACCTGTGCCACATCTGTGGTGTCGTGATATCTGTACTGGTGCCTGTAACAGATTCGCTGATTTTGGGTGAACTCGCTGATAAAGGGCTTACGATTAACATTCATCAAATTAGAATTCATCGACTACTTACTGGTAGCTATCAATAAGCTTAGCAAGACTAGCAAATGCTTTGAGTAAACTTTTTGCAGATTCACACCCCATTTTAAGCACAAGAAATTTATGCTGCATTCGAAAGAATCATCTAGATGATGATTTTCATTAGCGAAAGGTGACGAAATGAATCACTGAATATGTTTTAAACCTTATCAAATTTGAGTCCTATTGCGTTCCTCCAAAACTAATCAACTCTAATGATGAAGTTGAATGGAGGTGATTATGTTCGCCGTTTACTCACAATAAACACTTATTTCAAGTTTCGTTCACTGAATGTTATGTGAATGATGTGTAGCGAATATTTGAAATCAATACTAACAGGGAAATGTGAACAGTTGCCTTAATTTCTTACTTGAACTCTGTAAAGGGCAAACTCAAATCAGCTATGATGTACTCATGATGTTCTTTTCATTCAAAGAAGTGCAAATGCACTCAACAGTTATCACTGAGAACGAACATCAGCTTGATCAACCTCGCGAAAATGAGTTGTAAAAATCAACGCCCCATCACGCCCACTCTATGCAAATGATAAAGTTTTGGTTTTTTCTGCTTTCAATAAGCGCATATCATAATCATGTGATAGAGATTTGACATGTCGGATCATAAGCACATGTTTCAAAGCGTTCTCTTTTTGACGTTCTCATTGCACACTTTAGAAAGCAACAATAATTTTGCTGAGGCTAATGGATCACCGATAAAGCCTAAGCGATATTATCGGAGGTCAAAGGTTTTCACAAAAGGATGGAAAAAGTAGACGCTGCAGGAACCACATGGAAAACTAAGGGAACTGACTGATTCTGATTGATTGATTTTTTTCGTGACAATTCTGACGTGATAATTCAAGAGTGTTTGCAAAATAATTGTTTGATCACACAGAAAGAAGTGATTTCTTAGATGGTGCTTATAGAGCTGAAGTACTTGCTTATGCTCATGACGTCTTTAGCTGATTGTGTTCCATACAACATTAGCTGTTTATAAATATATAGCTTATCCAGAATCAGCTGTCGTTCATTGATTTGATTCTGACATATTTGCGGTAAACACGACGAACTGCTGGTGGATAATCCAAAGGTTCCACATAACTCATTCATTTTTTATGCTATACAATGAGGTGTACAATTTCGTTGATAAACATCTGAGTGACTATGCTTCTTCAGTATATTTCACAATAAATGCATACGTCAGTGCAGCTATCGTTGAATAGGCATCTAACATTTGCTGCATGTGACGTGTTTTTTCGAAAAAAGTGGGTCTCACTTGCGTCAGGAGGGTTCTAAATCATAAAATGAACAACCGATGGAAACCGTTCAAATGTGAATGGAAACCATTTTTCAATGGTGCTTGTCAATTGCCCCTGACAACAGATGAAAGAAGCTGTTGTTAAGGACGTTGAAACGATGAATTGACATAGACATCATACCTGACGGATGTTTATTGCTCATTTCAAAATCGGAATCGTTCTCGCTTGCTCAAGGATTAAAGCGTTATTACCTCATTCATCATCTTTTCAGCTTGTCAATGACTAAAGCGAACTGCCAATTCACTTTGTGAATGTGAAATGCAATCCGTTTTTTGATGTAGAAAAAGAATTCGACTGATGAAAAACAAGCGAACCTGATCAAACTGCGAATTGTTTATCAACTGAGCGTGCTCAAGGAAATCGTTGAACTTTTCGGCACAACTCGTACAAACACTCCCGTTTTGGATGCGATCCTCCAACTCCTTTCGACCGAAATCATCCTCGTAAAGTGCGTCTGGTTTAGCGCCTAACGTTAACAGTAATCGAGCCTGTTCAATGAACGTTTGATTAGTTTATCGAGTTCACTTGGGAATAACGACGTTATTCTTTCTTTTTGATATCATTTGGTCTCAGAAGTGCATTCTAATGTGCAGTTCTTTTTTTCGGATTGATTCAGACAGATCCTTTCGAATAGTCCACTATGCTCCTTCTTGATTAAGATCTGAGAGAGTTGCGCCTGTGATGAAGAGCTTCAAATATAATTCCATCATGAAATGGTAGTTTCTAGAACGAAACTACGAGTCATCATCAGTTGAATAAACGCACCAAGTAAATGTGAGTGAAATCAATGGAAGGACATGAAATAATTCATTGAAATCATCACATTCTACCTCAGTGATTGAACTTTGTGGTTGTGACCAACAATCGATCAGCTTTGCACTCAGCTGAAAAGAAAAGCAAATAGCAACAAGCATACAACATGTGCAAACAAATAAAGAGCAAAATGCAGTAATATCACATTTTTTCTAACATTTCGCTGACGAGTTTATTTGTTTGCACAGAACTATCACAATCAATTTTTCGAGAACTCTTGCCTTCAGGTGAGTTGCTTTTATACGTCTGCATGAAAAACTCTCCAAAATTGCGAAAGTTTCGAGAAAAGAAAATGTGAATGAAAAGCAATCCATTGAAGATAACATGAATCAGGAAGCGAATCCCTAAGGAAATCTTCTCGGGCTATCCTGTGGTATCACTAGCATCAGCCCTATCAGCAGGAAAACGTTGACTGATTGTCTCCGATTAAAATTATCTAAAGCAATCCACGAAATCATTTTAGTGTTTCTTCAACTATGATGGGAATATAAGACGATGCTCAACGAGTTGCACAGTCACCGAATATTCACTTAAGAATGCGAGTAAGCCTATCGGCTATCAGCTGTATCCGGGAATCCACCAGTACTGGAACAAGTCTATCATTGAAAAGCGCTAATGTTGAAGGATAGATAGAAAATAGCACTTTCGTTGCAGCCTAGAAGAATTAGCGTTTTTCATTAGGATGATTAGAAGGAATTAAAATTCATATCGAAAAAAATTCTTATCGCAACGAACAATTCCTCAAGCAACTAATGCGGTTAAGTCTACAGTTACAGTCCCATCTACGGCTGTGAGTCTAAAAATGAAGATCAAAGGAGTCGGTCTGCAGATGACTGCTTATTAAAACTTTGAATCGGGCGACCGCTACAACAGATATTCCCACAATCATACAATCAGAACACAATCTCTTCGAACTAGAGCGTTACCGTTGAAGCAAAGGGATCAGGAACCAATGCCATTTAATTATTGTACGTCAGTTGCCTGCTAGAGTTTGCAGACACTTTGTTAAACATTACCTTTTCAGCACAGCAACCCCGATAAAATTGAGAGACCGTACCCAAATAGCAGCTACCTGCATACGCTAAAACACATAAAAGACGTGGAAATGCACATGTTTGACGGAAACATTTAGGCTCACCTGATTCCTCGTTGCCGTCTTAGCGAATTGAATCAGATGGCCAACTCGTTCGTATTTTTTCTTAGCGCTCAACATATGAGCGCATTTTGACGAGGGCATTTTCTTCGGTTGTTGTTTGCCTAATCGAACTGGAACAGCGAAGTAATTAAGTGTTGAGTGAACGAATGAATGAAGGGAGGGGTATCTTGTTTGGCCAATGAGCTGCCCAGTCCAGCTGGCTGCTGGTTTTAAACGCTCCTCGCAACCCACCGAAACTATCTTCAACTCACACTGATATATGTGTGATAGGCATAAAGCACTTCTTCCTTCTTGTTCTTCTTCTGCTTCCTCTGGTGCTGCTGCCTCCACACCTTAACAACATTCACCTTATCAGTATCGCTATCAATCACAAATGCAATAACGAATCCATATCGCAAATAATCACCATCAAAGTACAACATTTTTCTTATTGAAACAACTTTGCATTCAAACGGTTGTTTACTCTGTCAACAACGCCTTTCGCATTAATCTCACATTATTCGCATGATAAACGACCACATGTGACAATCAAATTTGTGCAAAAATTATCACAAAATTAATCGTTCCATATTTCATCTGTCAATTTTGTGGCGTCGTCCATGACTCAAGGATGACTGACACATTTCGATTCAATGAAATCCAAACTGTCACAGATCGTTCAGTTTCTTATCGACTTATATGACTTTCATTCCTCTTTTAACCAATCAACACTTATGCTGATAAGAGCCTTAACTCGGCCATGATAAATAATCGAAGATCAGTGACGATCAATAACGTTTCGTAGTCATTCGTACTCGAGCAAGCGAGTAACAACGTAAAGGAAGACAGACGCACGAACAGCCAACATAAGTCTCACTGAATAACTCACACTGAAGAGTGTTTTCATTTCCTCGAAAATGAGCTCAAACTAAGGATAATTGGTTGCTCTTAGCTAACTTTCATTGGAAATAGTTAATGCACTTTTAATCACTGAATTAGACTGAGAAAGGTTGAATTCAAGTGAAGATATCAGGCGATCGCAAGAGAGACTAATCCCTAAGCATTAGCCTATCAAGTCATTCTCGTTTGCTCCTGAACAATTGATATTGTATAGAGTAATGCTCAAGTTAGGTATGACATAAAAACTCGAAAATGTCCAAAATTCAATTAGTTAAAAAACGACGAACAACTACATTTCTAATGCGTTCATGAACATTATTCAACAATGTTTATGGCTTCGTTTGAATAGCGTACAGTGGATGACTAATTAGAACGTTCGACAGGGAAGGCAAAATGAAACACAAAATGATTTTTCTAGGTTTGTGGGAAAAAAATCCTGAAAGTAGACGAAAAATCAATTAGTGTAAGTGCTTGAAAGAATGGATACATGCTCACATAAACTGTCATTCTTAAATAGGTGAATGGTTTGTATTGAATGTGAACAGCAGTTCGATGAATGCAGAGAGAATTTCAATTGCGAAATTTGTTGATGGATGCAAAAAGCGAACGGTTCCGATTTTAGGGTGTTATTATGCGTTTCGTTAACGCTTCGTAAAGATTAGGTGAAAGCACTGACAAGATAGGAATTATTGTTTTGCATGATAAGGGTTATATGAGAAATAAGAGTTTATCAGTTAACTGCGATGCGAAGAATCGACTAAACGAAACTCGGAATTATAAGTAGAAGGTGATTAAAGAATGCATTATGCATCAAATAGTTGCTATTCAGGGCGTTTTACTTGCAGCATTCCAGTCACGCATTTAGTACATAGGTTGCTTATAAAATCGACAATTGACGTCTCGTAAAATCAACTTTGACGATTTTGATGCTCGAATCAACTCAATTACTCCGTGTGCATTCAATCAATATCTGATGAAGCCCTGCCATTATTTGAATACATGAAAAATTTGAGAGAAAGCGGATAGAAATGTTCCATTTGGAAAGTAATTTCAAAGCGATAAACTATAGTTGACATGCTCAAAATAGAAATTTTGCAATGGCAATGATAAGCTTTCGCCGACGCATAAATATGCATTCACAATTGATAGGGAAGGAAATGAACAAGTTGAAAAGCGACGATCATAACGTTGCAAACATTATTACTAGCTCAGGTTGACGTGTCACAATAGATGTGAAAGTCTCATTTCATCACAAAAACATTTTTGTTGTTTTCGTCTGAAGGCAAAAATTTCGTTCCTCATTCATCACTCAATAACTCATCACTTGAAATTTCATGCAGAAGTGGATATCAAAAGCGGTAGTGTTGACGTTTTTTTCTCATTATATTTACGTTTAGACGATAGGGAATATGCATGGATGTGAGGATATGAAACTATGAAAAAGAGAGCAGAGCGATGGCAAGAATGCACTTGTTCATCCGAAAAACATGGATAAATGTCATCAGTGAACAAAATGAGCAGCAGTAGCAGCAGCAGCAGCAACATCGTGCGATATTCACTGAACGAAAACGAAAACCGAACAATCGATATGCTTGCTCATCGCATCGATAGTCAACTGCGGCTAGTGCTGCTGATATCGGTTGGTTTTTGTGTGCTGATGGAGCGGATGCTGAAGTCAGCCTTATGGCACAATGCGTGAATCAATGAAAGAAGCATGATGACGATAGTAGTAGGCGAATTTCCATTTCCATTTCACATGCAATGTTTGAATAAATCCTTATTGAATCACCCTCGTCTCTGGCAAATGATTCATGGTTTTTTTCTGTCAAACGCAAACATTTCAAACATTTGAGTTGCGTGTGCAGTTTTTTCAAATTTTCAAACAGAATTTTCAGACAGTTTAAACGAGTGAATAATTTTGTGTTCTGTTGTCGTTTGTAATTCTCGGAGTCAGTGAGAGTGATTGTGCATTGGTTGAAAAAACCCTCAGTCAATGAAATTTACCAAAATTGGCAAATCAACTAGAAATGAACTGGAATTTAGTGAAATTAGAGGTAAATATTAAGCATCGACATTTGAGATGAACATTTGAAAGCATTGTTCACTAAAATACTTTGAGCATCATGATAGAAAATAGCAATTCCAGGAAGACAGGAAAGTCGCAATGCGAGTCTTAGAAAAAGCAGTAAGAGCAAGCAAACACGAGAGCACACACAATTCACGTGAAACATCACCAATACACGTTCAAAGTGTGCTGCTGTAATATCACATGCTTTGGCTTAAACTTAATTAAGTAAGGTGTTCCATAGGGCGAGTCGATCCACACAAGGATTCATTCGATTCAAGCCATTTCCAATCATTACCGATAAATGAAAATCTCAACAAAGGTAACAATTTCGATCTCAGCGATATCCATAAGCTGCATGAATTGTAGGATCGCAAAATGAAGCTGATTTCTTTCGAACGATTTGATAAATTTGACTTCAGCACTCAGCAGCATTTTCTCTTGTTTTATTTACCGAATTTCCAAAGAAACAGTTGCGTAAACATCATTTGGGCATGTATACTATCAGATATAATAATTTCTCCAGTCGAATTTCGTTTGCGAGTGACGACTGTGCATGAACAAATGTTGCTTGAGTGAGGATCTGCATGAAAGAGATGAAAACTAAAGCGGCAAAAACTAATTTCGTTAACTCCATGTGAATAGTTTGTTTACAGATTAGAAACTTGAAAAACTCATTATTCTCTGAAACATAAAAATTCTAACTGACTCTTTCAGATGTTGAGGGAAATTCATCAAAATGATCATTTCTGATCCATTCAATTAGTCCCACAACCATTCATTGCTAATGAAGTGCCATTCACAGTGTCACATTTTTAAACATTTTTTCATCCGAGTTCTCACTATTGCCTCGAGATGATTGCGCATCGTTAAGCACACTTTAAGAAGTTAATTATGTAATCTTTGAACACTCTTCGTCGCAGATTCTTTTGACTTGTTCACTACTTTCAAAGCATTCTTTTTTTAATGACATTTTTTTGACATCTCCATTGACATTTGCTCAGTGTTCCATTCTGTTCTCGTTTGTGATCGAAATAAGTGCATTTCGATCGCATTAACGCTTGCATTTTCTGTTATGCCCTTTTCAGTTCACTTGCTATCCGAATGCAAACAACTCCTTCGTGTAGTGTCACCATAGATTGAAAAGGATTATCTGAAATGAGCAAAGTTTTTCATCACTCAAAATGTGTGTACTTGAACGACTTCCACTGCATTTGAATCTAACGGCTAATCATAAGCAAATTTGCAATCGTTTGATGGAAATCAATTGAATTAATTCGGATGCAACGATTTTTCAAATTGGACGACATTCAATAGCAAACAATCATTTGCTTTCCTTAACAACAGCATGTCGACTTTGTCCAAAAAATTTCGTTTCCTTTAAGGCACAAATTCGGAGCCAGTTACATAACAAAATGTGTTTTTGAATTGTAGACGTTCCTTTTTGAATATATCATCTCAGTATTGTTCATTTATGATTCAGCATTGCTGGTTGTAACTTTCAGTGAGATTAGAAATTTTCCACATTACTTGTGGCGAACATTTGAAAGAGATTCATTAAAACATGACATGACACACACTGGTAAACAGTAGATAAGAATAGTTAATGAGATGAAAATTTGAAATGAGTTTTCTAATTCAACTGACCAAATCAGCAGTAAAGAATGTAGCTGATGTCCCAATATTGCGTGCACGATCAATTCTATAACTCCAAAATAAAGCGGCAATCAGCGAGCTCATCTTACAAGCTTAACACCGCAAACGGATATTTTTCAGTGTCTTCCGCTCGATCTAAATGCAACTTGATGAGCAGATATAATCGGCCTCAGGTATAACCACTTTCAGGTCTGCGCTTTAGATTGAAACGGTGGAAACACATGTAAACCTCTTTTGATGTTACACCCGCAAAAGGTTTACACACCGTTAAATGAACTGAGTTTGGTACTACAATACTAGCAACCACACTTTAGATTCGTCACAATTCATACAACTTTGCGTGATGTACCTAACGATGTCATCGTCCGTTTGAACGTCAGATCGATCTGAAATGCGATCTAATTGTAAACTATTTGCATTTAACGATGAAATGAGCAAACTGATTTGAATGGGGCCTCATCAGCTGTTCATGTGGAACTAACTACAAAACAATAGTATGATTTTGAGAATTGGTGTTAAACCGTTGTTCTGAGCACATACAATCCCTTTGTGGAAGTTACAAACATAGATACAAATTGTTGATGAAGTAACCGAAAAACGTGAAGATTCGATTGCACATTAAACGAGACTGGAAGTGTTTTCTCAAGTGCACCGCAAATCCCTTCAAGATATCTTCAAAAGCATTCATGTAGATCAAAAATTGTGGATCTCCTCTTCAGTTGAACAGAACCTCGGATTACGCGAATCTGTTGCATGCATTTTCTTCTACAGCTTCGCTCTTATCAATTCACTGAAGTGATTACTTCTAGAGAGAGCTAGGTTCTTTTGAATCACATAATATTTGCTGCAGCTAACGAGCTTAACATGGTAAATGTCATCCACAATATCCATCTGTACAATTACGCAACTCGTTAAAGATTATTAACATCAGGAAAGAGACACGATCACAAAATTCTCGAAAATTTCAAAATTCATTAACCTTGAAAGCCGCTGTTAACTAGAATTGATGTTCAAGCAACTTTGCATATTCACTAAAATCTTTTATGTAGTGATCATTTGACCCTTATGATCAAATCCAATGTGAACGACATCTTAACGCTTCAGTCTTGTTCAATCTTCGACCAAAATAAACATTTGACAATAAAACTCCTTAGCGTTTCTGTTAGTTAGAGGGTTGTGCAACTGAAATCAACCGGAATCTGAATCTACTGTCGTCCACGAATCGTAATCTTTCACATGCATCTGCAAACAATTCCAAGAGTCCATCTCTAAATATGGCATCGGATAGTGTTTTATTGTTCAGTTACAGAGATATTTGCTAGAGTTGCTTTGGCTGTGTCCAATAGTCGTCAGCAAGTTCATTTAAAATGCAAAAAAATCGCATTCACTCGCAAAGTTCAATGCTGCAACTGTACTCGAATAATCCCGTTCATTAACCTCTTCCATATTTCCCTAACCATACACTGCTGAGTTGATGTGAAGTAGCAGCTGAAAGATTTCGAATTACTGCCACCTGGAGTTTTTTTCGTGCAACGAAAGTAATTCTCGCTAAACCAGATGAGCAAATATCTGATGTGCACTTGTTGGTGGCTCAGCTGAAATGTGCCACGTTCCACAAAATAGTTCCTTCCACCTGGCGACCAACTTACGTAAGTAAGTGTCTATTAATTTCACTCCATCGCAATTTAGGGTCCATTGAATGCCAGCAGCTAGCTAACTGTTAGTTACGTGAGCACTTGGAAATGTTATTTTTAATTTTAGATTTGCTCAATACAAAACGAACGATTTTTCATGCGGTTTCATTAGTTTGCTATTTCATATAGAGTTGTTTGCTGAGATTTTATTCGCATATTGCGGAACGTTTTGATAAATTAATGAATTAAATCGTTTCCAAACTCCATATGGGTACCAAATGTAAGCATTAGTAAGCTGATGATGTGCTGCTGCTGCCAGCCGCTCATAGCATTCGTCCGTTCGTTTGTTTGTTTATTGCGTATTTAAGAAATTTTGAGCGCTGTTTGGCAGCCAAAGATTTTTTTCACTGACAACATTAGCCAGTGTTTTGCCATAAGAAATTTCTCGTGTAACAGTCGTGCACATGACTTCGCAAAATGGTTGAAAAGTGAGAGTGAGAACACGCGGCATTCACTTAGTTTGTGCTTTCAAATGATGCTCCTGGAAAAAAGCCGTCACTGTTTTTAAACATGAGCTTTTTGAGATGATATTCCAAGTTAACACAACATTTTGCATCCATTCGTTTAATTCAGTAACGAATAACAGATTTGATTTTCGGAATTGTTCATAGCATCACAGCTTGAAGAGTTTCTTGGAGTGAAAGATTTTATCGGTGAACTCGATGGATCAGTGAACTCATTGTTTCACAATTTTTAGGACATGCGATTCGATTTCATTTCTGCGATCGGAGTTGCTAGAGCACGATGTTGTTTCGGACTATTCGCAGAGATGAGAAATTGCTTTGATTGTGCACTTTCGAGTGTTCATGACTGAGGGAGATGTGTCATTAGTTCAAGATGGAAAAAAATGTTTGCGAGTTCATTCACCTTATGGTTTATACGACCATTTAAATGCACCTTCTTTTCAAATATTCCTCTGATTTTTTTTTCGTGATCGAAGTGGAACGAAGTAGATTATGATTTTTGAAGAGAAAAATTGACGAATTATGAAATGGCTTCATGGCGGTGATTTTTTACGGCGAATTCAATAGATTTTGAGGTGAAAGCTCTCAATTAGTTGAATGCACGAAAAAATGTCGCATAAAATTGAACATAGTCACAGATGTGATGAACATTTCAAGGTTATCAATTCCAGATTATCTATTCACGAACGTCATTCAGTCAGATTGTGCGTGCAAATGATTGCCTACACGAACTGACTGCAATGACGTTATCGTGCATTTCTAAGCAGCAAAAATCTCTTCGACTCGAATGCGCAATGCAAAACTCTCGCTCTCATCTGTCATTCGTTTCACCGAATAAGTCACCTCTGTGACCTTTCGTTCCATCAAAATGTCGTCGTTTCCTGTTCGCTTTCGGTTTTCATCTCTCGCTGTTCACCTTCTCTTCGACCATCTTAACGATAATCCATCTTCAGCCCATCTACCCATCTCATGATCGCTTTTTAGATTCACCGTGGTTATTCTTAACAATACCCATTAATTCAATAGCTTCATCTCACACACGTGTTCATATGTGTATCTATATGTGTGTCTGTGTGTGACTACTGAACGTCACCTGTGTTTGTCAATGAAGGTCGTCAGCAACGACCAGTAACGAGCCACCACCGACCCGGCCACCGAACGACCCTCAAAATTGAACATTTCAATGCTGATTGAAAAACACCCAAAATGTTTCATCAGCACAATTCGTACACATTTTCAATGCATTCACATTGCAAACCACTCGAATACAATTTCAATGACTTTAATGCATCAATATTTCATCATCTGATTAACACCAACACTAAAACTGCAAAGAAGAACATGTAACACACCCAAAAGAAAAAACAAACACTTATCACCCGCCATAATACTTTCACTTTCGATTTTTGTTTTAGACATTAGTCAATATTGTAATGCAAAATCTTCGGCATTCATTCATTCAGAACTGAAACTGGCATTGAATTTAGAAATCGAACGAATCGTTCTGAACTGAATGTACACCATATTTGATATCAATACAAGACATTCGTTGACACTATCTAGGCTAGACTGCTTTTCTTTGCTTCCATGCAGAGATCACTTCAATCGGGTCGCACCTTATCGGAAAATCTACCTAATGGTTGCGTTCAGCATAGTTTTGCAGTTATCTCTTACGTACGTACGGATCTGAGCATATTTCATTCAGCTTCTGGAAGCACATTTATGAACTGAAAAAGAAACCAAACCTTTTCCAAGAATTTCAATCCTTGATTACGTTTTATCTTTGTCGTGCAGCAGTTTTGAAACGCGTTCAGTTTTGTTAATCAACGCTTTGTTAATCAAATTAAGGGGAACATTCGAATCCAAAAAAAAAATCAGAAAGTAATCCAATAATTTTCACACTATTGGTTTCATTTCGATATTCTCAAGTGCATTTAGAACATTTACTCTAGTAATCGTTGAATTCCAACATTCCGACGATGTCTTACGTGAATTGCAATTGAGGGTGGTAAAAAGACGTCAGTTTTTAATCAATTGACCAAAAACCGTTCAGTCAAGCGCTTGAAACAACTGACATTGGAACACATGCAGGGCAGGTGGATTCATACGATCACGAGGATCTCTCATGGGATTTTGCTGTTTAACTTAGCAACGACTTTTTTTATGCAGTCCAATTGGTTGCGATTGTTTTTCGGAGAGCTTTGTTGCGTTTGCAACGTTTTTGTTTTCATCAATCGTAGCATCTGAACGAACGAAGATGTCGCCAGCATTCTTCAGCGTATATCCAACACAACTGAAAACTTTTCTGACTAAAGCGATTTGCTGTGGTACCGTCGAGTGTTTACGTGAAGAGGACCTCTTTGGTTTGTGAGTGATTCAAGTCAAGCACTCAGTTCATCTTATCGAACAATATTCGACTTATCACACAATATGATTGGTGCCACCTGCATGACGCCTTCCATTATTCATCATTCATTTGGCCCGTAATGTTTATTGTACGCGAACAATGGGTGACAGACATAACTACACGCACATATTTTCCTTGTATCCTCAATGAGTATGTTGATTTTAAGAAATGATTAATCAGCTACCAGCGGCACTCAACAAATGTTTTAATGTCACACTGAGCAGAAGAATGCCGCGGTGCCTTTTGAAAGGCGTCAATACGCTTGAGCGAAAGACGACAACCAGCTGTTGGGTGCGTTCCGAGTGAATAACGACGACCAACCGCCAGATTTGATCAGTTCAATTTAGCAAATTGTAACTTACAAAAGAATTTTTTTTAAAAAAAAGAAGAATATCTGTGGATTGCTGATTAAATCCTTACGATCCAATCAGCAATTCCTTTTACCCTACCCTATCCTAAGCAGCAAGCAATACATCTTCCTTCTCTTCTCCTATAAGTGCATCCATCATTTGAACGACAAAAAAAACAGTAGAATAAACAGTGTTTTTTGTTAACACTCGTACATTGTGTGCGTATGTGTGTATGTTTGTATATGTACGTTCATGCCATAGATCTTTTGCCTGACCAAAACAATGATCGATCTTGCTAGTAAACGACGACGATGAATGTTAGTTAGGTTGGAGGAGGAGCTAGCAACACCTGGAGGTCGCAGCTGGCATTCGATGTCTTCTTCGATGTTCGCTTAGATGAGATGAGCTGAGCTCAGATGAGAGCAGAGCAGAATCAGCCAACCACCAACACTAGCATCGTCCATCCACAACACTCTTTGAAAGTATCATCCATCCCAGTCAGCATCGTCAACCTTTCCAAACGGATGATCATAACTAATGATGACCTTCTTTTAGCCCTTCTATGGGAACGCCACGGCATTAATTATCATTGTTTAAATCTGCTTGTTTGTTTGTTTGTGTTGATATATAGATACATGTACACACATTATCCTCCTATCCTGTCGCGTCCTACTATCCTTTCATATCAGATCCTTCTATTTGAATGCTTTTAGGTATGTGTACGTATATGCGTATCTATTTGCTCTTGCTATTCTTAACCGATTAATCTGAGTGAATAACCAAATAGGTCTGTAGGATAATAGTGTGCATACATAATTCATCATCATTGTTGCTTTGGAGGCACAACAAACCAACTAACTCCAAATCGTTCATTCCAATGTATATGTATGTGTATCAGTGAGTGTTGACGAGGTGCTTTAGACCACTAACTCCAATCAACTTTGGTCAACGAACGTAGCTCAGCTGGTTGTGTGATTGATTGGTGGCTATTCGTTTCATTTCGGTAGAATTTTTGATGGAATGAGTCTAATCGAGTCTGCTTTTTCCAGATGTGCGACATAATTCAATTGCCCTCATCAAATTCATCACAGTCACATTTGCCACTCAAGAAGCGACGTTTTCTTAATCAAACAACCACCATCGAGACGGGTGATGCACCGATCGATTTCAGTCTTCCGTCACGAGAACGTGCTAAACTCGAGACGAGGTACTCATTCATCTACTCGTCTCATTGCTCACGTTCCTTTCTGAGACCATTTTCGTGTGCGAGCACTTTTCACAAGTTGGATTAAGTCGCCAGCTATCATTCAATAAACCAAGAAAGTTCGTCGTAACAGTGCATTGAAGTGAACACTGTAAATAATCGTTGTCATTTTCCAGAAAATAGTTTGCATGAAAAAAATTATTCGCAGCTGATTTGCTTCATCGTTTTTTTGCTAGAAACGAACACCTCCCTTGACACAAACCTCAATTGCACTTTTACTTAGAGCGTGCATAATTGTGGCATTTAGTTCGGTGGAGAATAATTTTCCTTCTTTGCGATCAATGCATCGTTAGCCAGCTGTTTGTCTTGCTCCTATTACTGCAGATTCATTTGCAAACAATTACATGGTGTAAAAGTTCACAAAAGACTAATGCAATAAGAGCTAATGAGCAAAATTCCACCTGAATCCGAACTGCGATTGCTGTAAGCAAGAGAGAGCATTCGAGGCTTTTGAACGATACTAATCTTATGCAGCAAAACGATTAGATTGCAAGTATGGTTTTATTGCAGGTGTCGCGCCGGCTCGTCATCGCCATGCAGCAGCAAGTCATCGATGATTTCCGACTTGGAAATGGATGAAGATCAAAGAGTTCCCACTGATCCGAAGCACATCTCCGGCTCATTCTCGCAATCAGTGCCAATCGATTTATCGATGAAATCACGACGATTTCATACCGTCTCCACGGAAACGAATCTCAGCCTTGTCAAAGAATTAGCTTCCAATCAGAAGCACATCTCAGTGGCATCGTCACTTCTGTTCAGTTGTTTCAATGCACGGCGATCCAGTAATCTCTTGGGTGTATTCTCGTTATTGGACGGAAAATCATTGCTACCATCCACATCAAGGTCATACACGGTGAAGAGCGTCCAGCTGAAAGCGCTACCAGATCACGATGGTTCAACTGAAGACGATCAAAAACCTAAAGATGAGCAAAGCGTTGGATATGTGATAAACCCAACAACCGGAAATCGATGCAAGAAAAACTACAAGAATGTCACCGTTGAAAAGAGGTTGGCATTCAAGTTTGTTTCAATATTTACGTATGCAGGTGTGCTTGACACCTCTTCAAAAACACTCCAAAATGCAACAAGGTTAATTGCACACACTCAACAGTGTACACGGCACTTGTTGCGTACTACTGCTAACGATACGATTCTTGTCATTAGTCGAGACGTTCATTCGTCCAGCTGTTGAACAGTGCTCCACTGTTTACTTGAAACTATCGGCAAATCTCAGCGAATAAAACCTCTTCACATTACTGGATATCGTCTTCATCTTTACTCTTAAGACAGAGTTCATTAACAGTGATTTTCTCACATCAATCCTTTCCACTCTAATTCATTTGCAACTATGAAAGGCTTCCGCAAACGATCACAGAATCGTGTTTCAGTCAGTTCGGATTTCAAAATTGCAGCTCTGAGCACTTTTACAAAGAGTAATTCATCCTACTTTTGCATCATGATGTTTTCAGTTTGTGAGCGATATTTTTAGAGAACGTAGTAACGCTAGTCAGTCTCCAGTAATACTTTCACACGGCAATACCTATGCGAAATCTTTCGCAGTTTTTCTACAAAACTCTCGTTTTCATCTGCAAGCGCATCAGCAAAAAAATGCTCCGACATCAAATCGTGTTATCAAAAGTGCCCATTTTCGTGATCATTGCAAAATGTTTTGAAGATTGAATGTAAGAAGTAGTATCAGTGAGAATTTGTCGCCTTATTTTCATTTTTTTCACCGGAACAAGTGCTTTATTTGAAATTGATCAAATGTAGTGCTTATAGGTGCGAAGCAAATGCCCGAGAACGAACTCGTGTGCAAACGATTGCGGCCACTTTCGATGAACTACGCGGATTGTTACCGTGCGATAGCGAGACGAAACTCTCAAAACTGGCCATACTTCGAATCGCCAGCAAATACATTCAGTATTTGGCCGCATTACTCGATAAAGACTATTCGGGCAAACAGTTCAGCGCAGAAAAGTGTCTACGCATTCTTCACGAAACAATCGAATCTGAATCACATGTCAAACGATAGCCGGCAATCATCGAGCACGCACCTAATCGTCGTTTGCATCACTGCTTCTAGTCGCAGTCGCAAGAAATTAGCTCGCGAACACGGACGAATGCAACCGATTTGCAGCGTTGATCATCAAACCAGAACGTGATCATCGATGTGTTTCTTTTGTTTCAACATGATATCCATCGCATGTAACGAAACCACTCAACTGATAATTCAGTTGCCGTATGTCACCCGGTAACTCACAAATGAAACTCATCGAACCGCTTTTGTACCTCGTCTACGAAGTACATTGCTCCGTAGCTGTAGCATTTATCGAGAAAATAGCCCATTGCTCCACAGATTTTCTTTTGAATCGGCTGTTTAGCTGCTAGACAATATCGACTTCTTATTTCGGTAATATTTCCGTGTTGCACAATTTTGAGCGTTTTTAAGATTCATTTGCATCAAGACGGTTCTAGATAATTTTTATCCCTTATGAAGATGTAGCTAAGCATGCACGATGAATTACAGCTAAGAACGGTTAATTTGATTCGGATTTGTTAATCACTCACTCGATTCAACAATCTAGAACGATCAAAATGGCACAAAATAATTTTGAAAAATGTTATTTTCGTTAATGCTTGTTTCACTCCATATATGAATAAGACGTACTTTTAATGATTTGACATTTCTTTGAATTGTATTGTTTCTTGATTGGTCACGTCTTATGGTTTTGCATTTCGACAATTTTTTGATAGTTGAATGTGGAACTCGAAGTCAGTTGGAATTTTTCTAGGTCCAAAAACTTGATCGGAACGTAATTGTCTGCTTCCGTTGTATGCATCGTATCTCTCGACCATTTTCAAATGATTTATGGGCTCTAAACCTAACCATCGCAACAATACCCATATTTCATCGCGTATAATCAGACAACGACTATGAATCAGTACCCATACAAATCAGCATCTATACCCACACATAGATCAGCAATACGCATATATAAATCAGCATCTTTAAACAACGAATCTTTATTTGTCAACATCTTTTACCCCTATTCAACAAACGTTTTCTCAAGACAATAGCTTTGATCGAGAAAGCAGACTTCAGAGGCACTAGATTTATCGTGAAACGTTGCGGAACTATCTGACTCTTTCGAATCATTGTCATAAGTACCGACTGATATTTCCCCTCTGGAAGCAGCGATTTTAGTCTTTGAAAAGCTAGAATATCAAGAAGAATCGAAAATTTGCAGAATTAGTATTGATTGTGTGTTTCTTCATCCATTGGACATTAGCATTTTCAGATTGTTTTGCCAATAGTGTATATTGGTAAATGACTATTATGTTTGGTTTCTTTTCATACGTGTACGAATAAATCGCGTCGGGTCGCACTTTTTTTTAGAATTCATTTGGTAAAATTGTCGCCTTGAATTGTTTTCTCTATGTGATATCCGTTTTGAAAAAGTTATTTTTGTTTGTTGTCGTTTTCTGTAAAATACTCTCAAAATGTTTACACTGCTGGTGTTCTTGTTAATATACATAAATTTTACAAATAAAAGCTTTAAACACATCATCTTTACGTGACGTCACGAGTTGTCTTTCATTTTTAGACGATTGAGAAACTTCCGAGGATACTAACAATGAGAAGAAACTTCTCTTTTGAAATGTTGCATTGACGATGATTCTCGATGAATTTATGGTGCTCTTTACGAGCGGTGAGTTTGTGAATATGCTATTTCAAATGAAACGTCAAATACAACCGCGATGGTTGAATATTTTTGGGTTGTTTTGGTGATTTATGAGTTTGATGGAACAAAAAAAAGAAACAGACGAAAACGCAAAATGTAGTAGATATTTGCTGATGCAAAAATGTCAATGCTTGCTAAAAAAAAAAGAAGTAGAATCAAAATACACAAACGATAATAATAACATTTGTGGCAGCAGCAGCAGCAGTGGTTTGCGCCAATGTGGATTGGAATACATTCGCGTTCCAGATGTGCCATATGGATGCAGTGTGGATTACGATAAAGTGCGTTCGATTAGCTCGTCGCATCAGTGATTCCAAACTCAATAATACACACAAGCAATCATCATTATTAACACCATTCTCTTCGAGCAATGTGCATCTCTAATTCATCTGTAAATTTGATACCATTCCAGATGACACAATAATGTTTTCGGAATGAACGACCGATTGTGCATCAGACTGCAATCAGACGTTCCCTAATTCAATTCGTTCCATTGCAACTACACCAAAAAAAGCAAACAAATCAACAAAAACAAATTTGTTCATAAGTAATCCCTCATTCTTATTTTGCATTGATACTGAGTCCGCACATTGAGTTAATCATGGCTCTCTGAGATTTTGCAAAAAAATTTTTTCAAAAGTGACCCATAAAGATTCGGTGTGCATCAGACGGAGGAATTTTATGCTGCAGGTAATCTTACTATCGCTAAACAAAACAGTAACTGCAAGCGATTGATTGTGTAGATTATGAGACATTCAGTTGAAAGGACACCACCAATTTCTTGCTGTAGAAAATCGGAACATAATATTGTCTTGAACAGTGCATTTGAGTTGAGTTTGCGCCTTCAGACAGTCTGCAATGATCTAACGATAAGCAAATTTATTCGATCATGCTCTTTGTTCATGAATTTTCTTTTGTTGAGTCAGATTTTGCAAGGAAACGAACGCCAATCAGCGATTCTTGCAGCCTGGTGAGGGAACTACTCGTTTTGATGGTCCGATATTGCTCTTCAAATATGTAAGAGTCAGAGTGCATTACCGATAAACCCGAATTTACAAAGTTTTCCAATCGCGAACGGTGTGAAAGGCATTTCAAACGATGTGAGGTGAGTGTAATGATGCACCTACGGGTTTGCATGTACGTATAGTTTAAAAAAAACTAAGAAAAAAATTGTTGGGTGAAGGAAACAATGCGGATGAAGTAAGAGCAGCCAAGATGCGTTCCAATAGCGATCATATCGGATAGTTTCCGTCACCTATTACTTGAAGGTCATTCGCCCAACAAAAAAATCTTGTTTTCGTCTCGAAATATTCTCAACCTCGTCTTACAACAAAAGAGAACAACATTAATGGAATTTTGCATTTTTTAATCGCAATGAAACTGTTTTGTTTTGTTTGCAGTGTCCCGTGAATGGCACTGTTAAATGATCATAAAAATAAACAAAAATGATGAATTCATGCAAAACAGATGTGAGATGTTTGCTAAATGTCACCAACATGAGGCCATCTGAATGGCTAATTTGAACACGATAATGTATGAGATAAATGCTCAGAATCATGCAAATTCTATTGTTGAAATTATTAATCGAATTGTCTCCCTCCAATAAGAAGGCACGTTTTTCATTAGCGGATCGTTTTTTGTATGCATGAGATCGACTGATTGTGAGATTTAAATGTTTTGAACCGAAAAAAACAAGCAAAAAATATAGTAAAAAACGTTTCACCCTCAAAATAAATATTAGAATGTTCAGTATACATTTAGATGAGCTTTATTCAAATTTGGATGCTTCTTTAAATTAAGATATCTAAACATGTTCAGTTCCTTTACGTTGGTCAGATTCGACCCAACATTCCTATCGAAAGGTCGTTAGAGAAACGTTTGGGACTGGAAAAGTTCGTACTGAGGAGAAATGAATGCAACGACCCTTGGTTAGTTCCAATCCGAGAATGAATGGAAAGAGAACTTCTTTTGCTCGTAATAAGTTTCATTATTCAGCTGTATCGGTTTTCTGTTTCACTCATTCTATTCAGTGATCCTTGATATTGCGTTTTTTGAAGAAGATTAGAGAAAAATTGCAGTTTGGTAACTGCCATTAAGATAAAATAATGAACGGAGTCATGAAATGATTAAAATTCTTAAAAATTCGAGTATTGCAAACAGTCCCCATTGATATGATTGAATATGATTTCAGCTGTTCAATTCTTGATCGAGTTCGTCTCGTTTCACCTTTTCTTCCTATAAAAGCACTAGTTACTGATGGCTTAACATTTGCAGCAGAATGTGGTACGTTCGTATCATTAAACGATCAGTCGCTCGCTGGAGTGTTCGGCTTGAGCGTCGCCTTATTGATGGTATTTGTTATCATTCCTCTTTTCTACTTTTGGATTTTGGATCCGTAAGTGACTGACTGTTGTTTGTAGATCAATTTTTATCTGTTCGTTGTGTGAGCACAAAAGCAAACGAATAATTTCATACGCACTGAAAATGATTAATTGAGTGATTGTGACTCATTCGACAACATGTAAATAACAAATCTGTCGGGTACTACAAGGGCGAAACTTTCCGTGAACAACGATAACATTATCAGCAATCCTGGGAACGCTAACACTCATGAAAAAACTTCTCGTATTAGTTGAACGGAAGCACTGAGAGAAAATGCTGAGAAATTCTCTAGAAATGCTTTCAAAATGTCAAATATCGAACGAAATCAAAAAGTTGTTTGTTTGGAGGAGCGAAATTTTCTTTCAACAGTTAACATTTTGCTCTACATTTCACCTGAACTAAACAATATGCTAATCCACACTGAACCACATTTGTCAATTATTGAAAATGCCACTTCCGAATCATCAATATTCTAGGAACGTTCACTATGTTAACATACTCTAGGGCTACTCTACTGTAGGTGTTCAGGGTACTTTTGGTCGCTTCCACACTTTTGATACGTTCAACATCCCAATACTAGATAGCTTCCAAAGTAGCGCATATAATGCATTGCATATTTCTTAGAGCCATTCCGAAGTAATCATGCATGAACCCGGGAGTCGAAAATTTTTTTTCACCTCCTCAAAAACAAACATTCACTAGCCTGAGCCAAGACCAGTATCGTAGCTTTTTCCGGAGCCAAAGGGGAGCAAATTTTAGAGCTTGAGTCGAAGCCACAATTATCATTCCTCTTTTCTGAGATCGCATAGCCGGAGTTGAGTCGATTTTTTCAAAGCTGGCATCACTGCTGTGAAGTGAATTCGGTTTTTAGCGTCGTTATTACCTCAAATTTATTTTGTAGCACCTTCCAGGTTTCTGATGAAGCCATTACTCTCAAAAGGCGCACTTCTCGGTTCGAGAGATGTGACTGAAGAAGGTCGTACAACTATAGAACATCCTGAATTTGAACCCGATGAGGCAAAAGACCGGAACGATATCCGATTCGATCCAGTTCTCTATTTACTGGTCTGATCGGCTTATTTCATTCAGTTCTTTACTTCCATTAACTTGTTTTTATGGTATGATAGTTCATTTCTTGTGTCGAGATGAAAAAACTATGATTCCTTTGAAATTTACGAATTTATGCGTTTCAACTGCTGTTTTGACATTGCATTAGTTTATCTCAGCTGTGGTCACTCAATAAAAGAACTATGAGAACTCGTAACAGAATGTATTTTCGTTGCGAAAGAAATTGTTGCTTATCTATATGATTGGCATTATGTTTGAAGAGTGCGGATGGTGAACCACATCATTTGGCTGCTGAGAAAGGCTTAATGCCAACGACGAAAGTGAACAAAGCTGGTGATATTCAAGAAAAAGAAGAGACAACACAACCAGAATGTTCATCTTCAACGAGAACAGCTCTTCTAAAAACATGACTTTCACGGAACCTTCTTTTTAGTTTCTCTTATTGCTAATCACTAATGAATGATCGAAACTTCCACTCATTTCTACAGTTTCAATGCTGTCGAGACTAATTCTTTGCGAATTTCTAACTTTGCTTTGGATTCATGTGTTTTTCATTGTTTTTTTTTGCTTTGAATTAAACCATCGTCGGCAAATTATTCAATGTTGTAAGCAAAACCGAACTGTTGTCATCGAATAAAATCATTAGTTTCATTCCTAAAATTGATTTCCACTTCGGATAATCCAAGGATGAAAGTGATTTTCAACATTTTCAAACTTCTGAATCAGAAAGTGATTCGTGTGCACTAATAAGACAATGAACGTCTTCAACTGTTGTTCACGAATATTTCGTTTCTTTCAAAAATCTCTGTTTACACCACCAATCACTTCAACTATGTTCACGTTGTCATCAGTTTCTTCGATTAATGCTCAGTTCTGCACGTTTTGATTATAATCAATCATCACTATGCTGACATTCGATTAATTTTTGCTGGATATTCATCATGACAAGCGATTTTTTTACTGTTTTGAACGTGTTTTTGATCAAACGCAATAGGCGTTGAAATATGCGAATTTGAAATGCAACTAAAATTCTAAAACGAAACACCATATACTTGAAATTCTTACGAAGGAATTCCACTATTTTTGAAACGAAAAATCGATGCTTGAAAAAAAATTCGCAATTTTCTCACAACATCGTAGGAAAAGCAATCATTCATGCGTATTCAGTGCTTCATCAATTAGACGAACCCGGCCATCAATTATGTTGATGAAATATCGTGTAATAGTGCTCATCGAAACATGCTGACGAGTATCTCCCACCAATGCTCTTCTGCCACTTTCGCAAAAGTGATCGGCCAAACTACGACAATTTAACAACTTTTGTAACTGGTTGTGATTATGAAAGAACTTCAAGCAATTGTTCATCGACAGAGTGTTGTGCATTCATGATCGATTTGAATGGCGTTCATTATCTCACACATATTGGATTGGTTTATTAGAAACGAACATATCATTCTGATCAGTGGATGATTTATGTGCGGATGAACTGATCAACGAAACAACACTAGATTTGCTTGATTACGTACGATTATTCATTGCGCCATTTCGATGAACATCCGCATTGATCTCAAATAAACAGTTGATTCCTATGATTTACGCAGGAAAACGCTTACGAAATCATCAGCTAACTCGAATGCTGATAGTTCCAACAGGGGATAGAATATCTTTCTATTTCTGGGCATAGAAATCTTCAAAATTTTAGTGGAATAAACAAGTGATTAATTTCCGTGAGTTTTTGAAATTGTAAACGCATGAAGAGTCAAAGGACCGAGCCCTATTTTGGAAAAATGACTCGTTGCAGAAGTTTGCGAATGGGATGTGCTGAATTTGCGTGAACGTCTAGCCAATATAATCACTCTAAAAACAGCCAATTTTCATTGTTTCTTGAGAATGAATCAAATTGTACACAACGAAAAAGCTGTTTTTCGAGCGCTGTTGATGTCTCGAATTTCCGGTTACACTGCTCAAAACTAGTCCACTCAAGAGCTTCAGATCAAAGTTGCTAAGTGCTTCTTTATTCTTCACGCTTCAAATCATATAAAAAGAAGAAGACGAGAAAATGTTGACAAAACAAACTCCCTAAAATTGCGTCGAGATGCATCGAATTTTCGTGCTGATTTCTCTGCTATTCGCCATTTGTTCTGCTATACCAGGTTTGATTTCGCTTAATCGATTGTGTTTTGGGTAAGCGTCAAATTTTGGCACTACTCATTCATTATAGCACAAACATAAAGCGTTGAGCTTGTCCTGTGAGCAATGAGCACAGCACTTATCATTTGGTGATCAGCTTATGGACATTGCCTTTATTCGAAAGTGTAGAATATGAGGGTATTTTCAGTGATGAAAAAGAAAGCTTTTCTGTCGAAGTCGTTCGGAGTGGTGGAAGGCGAAGATGAAGTTGTTTCAAAGAAGTATTCGCCAAGAGATCTTCCGATAAGATTGCTGCCAGACGTGCAACTTGACTATGAAACGGTTCGATCATGACTATTATTGGAAAACTCTCATAGTTCATTAACCTATAGTCAATTTTAATGCATTATGGATACTTCGAAGTGCAATACTCCGTTGGATCATTTAAAATTCGGTTTTTGACATGACAGTCGTTGAAAATGGGTAAGGAGGATAGAAAGTTTAAAGTGATTTTGCTGGAAAAGAATTTTTTCTGTGATCCATGCGCGTCATTCACACGTTTCTTAAAAAAATGAAGTATTCTTTAGCTATAGCATCAACTCTACAATTTTTAAGGTTGCTGTATTGCCTCAAGATCGTAATAGATGAGAATTCATTTTTGTTTCTAATTTCAGGATCCTTTCGAGCAGAAGAATTCACAGCAGCGTACCAAGGGTGACAGGCGGTCAAGGTGAGATTTTTAGCATTTCGCAGAGCAAAACGTAAGAGCATTTTGTCGATGAATAAAATTTCTAACATAGAAAGGACTATGGTCAGTGCGTAAGTTTCGTCCGGAATTTTCATATAAGTAGATCTGAATGGCACAAACCCTCCAAACCCTGTCCACTTTCAGGTCAAAACTACCTGCAACATTGAATGCAGCCTTACTCTATCCATTCATGCACTCTGAACGAATAAGCGATGAGGAACTGGCACATGACAACAATGACCCATTCGAAATGCAAATTCGTCAGTAATCACAGTCACTCAGCAAAAGCCGTTCATCGATCTCCTCTTCAAAGTTTTTCACTGCTCTTAGTTGTATCTGTTCCAGCCGCTTCTGACAGTGTTTTCAGATTATGACTTTACGAGTACCAAAATCTTGTCATTGCTTAACTTTGATAAACACTCATGTCTGTAAGGTACATCAGTTGTGCTGCATCGTAATAGTTGTAAAATTGCTGTTGGTTCGCATTGTGTAAGATATATCCTATATTCTTTGCTGATGTACAGTTGTGATAAATCTGGTATTCATCTCATCTGGTTTTAATAGACATCGCGAAATTAAGATTGAAACAAATTCGTATATTCCGAAAAAAGTTTCCATGATTTCCGATTATATATGTTTGAAATGGAGTTCATTCGATCGCTCGATTTCCTCGATTAGATAAGACAGACACATTTACTGCGTAATCGGTTGTTTCAGCAATAGAGACGGATATCATGAAATAGATAGGATGAATTTACGCTAAGCTCGAATGACTATTTCATCAATTCAATGATGCCGAATTTTGCTCACCTCAAGCAAAATGTTGTGATCGATTTAACCACATTTGGCTGCGTTATCTTCATACAGTTTCACATCAGGCCTGCGATGAAGTTAGGTACGCACTGATCGCTGTTTTTATCCAAAATCGAACGATTTCGTCTCAATGTGAAAAAATCCCCGAAATACATCACAAAATCTATGGTTATTAGTTTAATTATGACTAACATCCTGTATTGCATCAGTTGTACTTTGTTGCAGAGTAACGAATCTTTGTATTCATCAATTGCGGTTATAAGGTTTCGTTTTGAGTGCGATTACTTTTAGTGTTTATTCCCTATAGTTACGACCTGAAAGTTCGACATCGGCAGGTGATGAGATGAATGTCCTCTTTTAAAGAGATTCAAACCCTCAAGTGCGTTTTTGCTGTGAAGAAAGAATTTTGAACGTTGCGTGTTCAAGGCGACTTTCAAAATGTTGCGAATAATGAAAATTTAAGCGAATCTCTCATCTGCTCAACGCAATATGGTTGTGAACCGGTTGGCCTAATTAACGTGAACGGCATATAGCGGGCATGAGTAGCAAAGTGATTCTCTCCTTTTTGGCATAACTCATCTGTCATAAACGATTTAGTTTGAAGATTTTGATGCAATTTTTAGATCACTTTGTGATCACAGCGGATAATCGCGGAAAAAAAACCAGTTCCTTCAAACGTTCATCTTCTGCAGTAATTCTAGTTCGTTTCTGTGAACGTTTCTTTCTTCGTTATGCCACTCAACGAGTATATTACGTATGCACATGACAGTTTCGCTTCATAACACGTTTCCAGAGAGTCTATATTTACATGTGAGTTCATCGGTGTGTATCCCCACTTGAATGCATCCAAAACATTTGAGCAACACATGACCACCTAAACGAAACTGAGATGTACGGCTGGCTTTGCTTTTTCAGCAGACCGACGCAAAAATCATTTGATCTGCTAGCGAAGTTGAAGAAGAACTGCCTATGGCAAACAAACATCAGTTGAATCGCAGTGCGTTCGTTCATGTCAAAGAATTGATTTGATGAAGAAGGATGCAACTTGACGGTTGATTGTTGGGAATTCAGTGGTCAGGTGACGAAATTTTATTGATGCAAGAATCAGTGGAATTGGAACCGTCTGCTTGAAGAGAATGGATGAATGACTACGCTTTCTTCAATAGTCAAAGTTATGCTTGGCATTGTGGATCTCATTTGATCTGAATTTTCATAATTGCCGTGCAATGCAGAAAGTTTTCGCATATCACTTATCGTTAGCCTATGCGTCAATCAGCAGTGAATATATGTTGCAAATAACGCAACCAATGATTACCACATAAGAGGACGATTTCCAACATTTTCCAAAGAAAAACTTGCTCTTTATTTGTTATGTTTTTCGACTAAAACATAATGGCGTACAAGTGCAAATGGGTCATTTGATAGAGATTGCCAAATGCAAAACAGTTGATCTGGAACACCGTTATTATGTGTTTTTCATCGGATTGAGTGCGTAATCACTTGTTGATGCGGCTTTTATGGAATGCGTGAAATGCTTTACTTTAAAGGCAACAATACATATAGCTATTTTCATAAATTACATTTTCACAAGTTCAACTGAGCAATAAAAAACAAACAAATCGAAGTAAAACAATAAAGCACAAAAAAGTCGGATCCAACGTTGAGGGAAAAAATTATATCCTCGGATTAATAATCACTCCCTTTAGCGTGGCTTGCTCGACCTTCTTCGGATTTTTCATGTTCAAGTTTCTTTGGCGCTTCTTCCTCAACTTCTGCAGATCCTGCCGAATCACTGTCAGATCCATCTTCCTGCCTGGCAGATGAAGGATTCGGCTCATCACCATATTCATTGTCATTGCTACGCTTCCTTCGGTACCCACTTGATTCGACATCTGCTGGTCCTTCCCCGGGAACTGACTGTTCTACTTGATTTGGAGCCTCCTCTTCCGGAGCTGGAACCACTGCTGCCTCTTCCTCACCGTACCCACCTTCTTGTCCAGCAGCTGGGGCAGCCGGTTCATCTCCATATTCGTTGTTACGTTTCTTCCGATATCCGCTTGATTCCACATCTGCTGGTCCTTCCTCGGGAGCTGGCTGTTCTACCTGATTTGGAGCCTCTTCTTCCGGAGCTGGAACCACTGCTGCCTCTTCCTCACCGTACCCACCTTCTTGTCCAGCAGCTGGGGCAACCGGTTCATCTCCATATTCATTGTTACGTTTCTTCCGGTATCCGCTTGATTCCACATCGGCTGGCCCTTCCTCGGGAACTGGCTGTTCTACTTGATTTGGAGCCTCTTCTTCCGGAGCTGGAACCACTGCTGCCTCTTCCTCACCGTACCCACCTTCTTGTCCAGCAGCTGGGGCAACCGGTTCATCTCCATATTCATTGTTACGTTTCTTCCGATATCCGCTTGATTCCACATCGGCTGGCCCTTCCTCGGGAACTGGCTGTTCTACTTGATTTGGAGCCTCTTCTTCCGGAGCTGGAACCACTGCTGCCTCTTCCTCACCGTACCCACCTTCTTGTCCAGCAGCTGGGGCAACCGGTTCATCTCCATATTCATTGTTACGTTTCTTCCGGTATCCGCTTGATTCCACATCGGCTGGCCCTTCCTCGGGAACTGGCTGTTCTACTTGATTTGGAGCCTCTTCTTCCGGAGCTGGAACCACTGCTGCCTCTTCCTCACCGTACCCACCTTCTTGTCCAGCAGCTGGGGCAACCGGTTCATCTCCATATTCATTGTTACGTTTCTTTCGGTATCCGCTTGATTCCACATCGGCTGGCCCTTCCTCGGGAACTGGCTGTTCTACTTGATTTGGAGCCTCTTCTTCCGGAGCTGGAACCACTGCTGCCTCTTCCTCACCGTACCCGCCTTCTTGTCCAGCAGCTGGGGCAACCGGTTCATCTCCATATTCATTGTTACGTTTCTTTCGGTATCCGCTTGATTCAACATCTGCTGGTCCTTCCTCGGGAACTGACTGTTCTACCTGATTTGGAGCCTCCTCTTCCGGAGCTGGAACTACTGCTGCCTCTTCCTCACCGTACCCACCTTGTTGTCCAGCAGCTGGGGCAACCGGTTCATCTCCATATTCATTGTTCCTCTTATTTACTGAAACAAACGTTTTTGGGAGTCGGAAAAAAATTTTCGTTAAAAATTTCTCGAATTATCCACGTACAGGTCCCGTATGCCGAAACCGGTGAGGATCACTTACTTATTTTATAACAGTCATGGTTTTCAACGACTGCTGTTATTCGCTACCTTGAAGGTTTCTGATCGCAAGGAATGTTCAACCAATTTTTCTGCCTCAAGCGTTTAAGAATACCGCAACATTTGTTTCGGACCCTGTGGGACAGAACCAAGATCCGCTGAAAATCTGCGCGAAGCACGCGGAAATCACAATCCGTAGTTAGTGCAAAAATAGTGAAATTGAATTTGTTCATTTGGCAATGGTGAGAAGTTTTTTGAACTCATTTTATGGACTAGCTGGAGTCTTTGAGACTCAACAAAGTTATGGCAACGGCACTGATTGCGAGAAGAAGCGACAACATACAGTGGTTGGTCATTTTGTAGTCGAATGAAATTCAGTGGAATGGATGAAACTGAACCCATCGTGGATTTTTCGATGGCCGTTCAAACAACGGCTCATATCCGCATGGTAACGAAGCACATACGACTTTCTAAAGTAGCTGTAATATGACTATAAAGCACATTTATTTTATGATAACTTACTCGATTTTGTGTTCGCTGCGGTAACGATGAAGAGACAGACGATGATACTTCGCATCATATTCACGACAGGAACGTAGCTGATGAAACATGATCGGATCGAACGCTTTTATGCATATATGCGACATTAGCACGTGAAACTGGTTCGATCAATGGTCACCATTATTATTGCAGCTTCGTCTTCATATTTTTTCGAACATCAAAGTGTTTGAAGAGCAATACAATAACATGTCTGTGTGTGTGTGCGTACACACCAGTCGATGATACTATTTCAATTAATCTGATAATTGTTCATAAAAAATCATCGAAAGAAAACGATTTGCCTCATTCCGACGAATGCGCCAATTATTGGATGATGACGATGATGATGAGTAGGAAGAATTTGTATTGAAAGTGGATCATTCCATGAACGAAACTCATCGAACGCATCATCACTGCGATAAGATTGTTCGATTCTATCAAAAAAAAGACTGTTTTCGTTGCATAATGGAATTGTTTGCATCCTGAAACCGCATTCATTATTGCATTCTTTATGAGTAGTTATATATGCGCATTATTGAACGAAACGATAGCTATGCAATAACGAGTTATGTTCTTATGCATCTGTTGATGTGAGATTCCATTGTAGTGGCATATTTTACGAACTCTTTGCTGATGCAATTATCGTAAAGTGCAAAAAAACGTCTAGTTTACGCAACGGTTTTTAACGCTGGTTGAGCATTCTGAATTCAGCATCTGGTTCGCTCATTTTCCAGCTTCATCATCAGTTACATTTGTGACATTCTGAGCGTTTTTGCTGAATAATACATTCGTAAAAGAACGCCTAAGAAAGCGACTTTTTATTTGGATAGCGTTTGATGGATTGGTTGAAAGTGTCATTAATGCGCAAATCTTCGTTTCTCAACTGCAACCAAATTCCATCAATCCACTTCAGTTAAAATCCACAACACGTCTCGTTTCGTAATTCAACGAGTAGAAATTTTCGGGGCGATTTTGCAATTTGGTGCTTCATTTTCTTTCCTTATTGAAGAATCTTTTGGAAGAAAAAGACCTGAAAAAAGTACATGTTAAATGCTGAACTTACTCAAATTCCGAGCATGAACATGAATGTCTACTGTTGTTCCCTGAAAAATTTTCAATCTGTTTTCAGTTTTCAGTAGTTTTTGTTTGAAATTCATGGTTTAAAATTGAAGACTGCTTATGTTTTTGGTTATCAGATTTAGCTGTTTAACAGAAATTCAACATTTCAAGCCGTTCGGATATTTTTTATTCAGCTACAGAATTTTTGCTGCAGCTTAATTTCGGTTCCCTACGAAGAATTATGGCCTTAGTTTTCTGGAAGTGGCTTACAGCGCATATTGTGAGGATGTGGTCATTCCACCACAATGCTCACAGTTAATTTGTCAGAAATTTTTGACGGAATATCTTGCTACTGTGCAGCTCAACGCAAAAGGATTAACAGAGATACAATTATTATTCGAGCAGATATCAACAAACAATACAACTGTGAATGAATCAACAAATTATGAGTTACTGGCTCTGGGCGGCTGCTCTTCGGCCGTCAACGTTGTCTCGCTCCAGAATCACCTTCTAATGAACTTCATTTATTACTACAGCTATCTCGTTCTTAATCACAACTTGATACTCCTCATGCTTGCAAAATCTACGCTTCAACCACCTGAATTATAACTGGACAATCCTCAACTGCAAACACCGGTCGGCCTCTAACTCATAATTTGTTGATTCATTCACAGTTGTATTGTTTGTTGATATCTGCTCGAATAATAATTGTATCTCTGTTAATCCTTTTGCGTTGAGCTGCACAGCAGCAAGATATTCCGTCAAAAATTTCTGACAAATTAACTCTGAGCATTGTGGTGGAATGACCACATCCTCACAATATGCGCTGTGAGCCACTTCCAGAAAACTAAGGCCTTAATTCTTCGTAGGGAACCGAAATTAAGCTGCAGCAAAAATTCTGTAGCGGAATAAAAAATATCCGAACGGCTTGAAATGTTGAATTTCTGTTAAACAGCTAAATTTGACAACCAAAAACATAAGCAGTCTTCAATTTTAAACCATAAATTTCAAACAAAAACTACTGAAAACAGAAAACAGATTGAAAATTTTTCAGGGAACAACAGTAGACATTCATGTTCATGCTCGGAATTTGAGTAAGTTCAGCATTTAACATGTACTTTTTTCACGTCTTTTTCTTCCAAAAGATTCTTCAATAAGGAAAGAAAATGAAGCACCGAATTGCAAAATCGCCCCGAAAATTTCTAAAGGCGCCGATAGTGTACTGGTGTAGTGCTAGGCTTTGAGGATCTGATTAGTTCAGAGGGCGGGAGTGCGATTCCACTGTGATCCAAAATCTCTGACGAATTTCGGTATCACACTGCGTGCTTCCTTCAATTGTTTCGATGATTCTCAACATCCCAAGAGTATGTATCAAGTGTCAGTGAATTTTGTTCATTCTTCTATTAAATAACTTCAACATCGCTTATAGGGTATTTAGTAAAACGAAGCGTAGTGAGACCATTTTCATAATATTTTTTGTTGCTTTTTTTTCGTTGAATTTCTTGAGCTTTGGTTAGTGATTTGTTAATGAACACACTGGCTCAAAAAGAATGCGTTGAACAAGCCACATTTCTTTATTTCAAAAATTGTCTTCAATACCGGTATCGTATTGGTATTGAAAAACGATACCGGTATTAATGTGATCTCGGTATTGAGAGAATGGTCGATATTTTGCAAACACTGATTATGACCATCAAAAAGTCCGAAGTGTAACAGACACATTGTACCATTAAATGAATCCTGACAAAATTTTAAGTCCCACAGTACATGAAATGATCCAAGTATCACCTCGTTGGTATGGCATGATTGATTGAAAGCCACTTGGAAATTAATTATGAGTTCATCTATTCCAGTTGTTCTTCAATCAGTTGTCTTGAACTCGTTTTATCAGAATATCGTAAACGTATTTGATGGATTAAGTTTCTAGGCGGATATGCAAATTGCTGTTTCACATTACCATTTTGTGAGGTTTCACTCTCTTATCTGAACTATATTCTCATTCAAATTGTGAGTAAAGCTTATAGTTCAGGAAATCTTTCAAGCGTCTATCCGGTGATTTATACAACGTTCTCAGTTAGGTACTGCTTGCAACGGGCTATCACAACAAGCTCCGAATAAGCAGCTCATGAAACTAGCATGTGTTTTTGGCGAACGATAGACCTGTAGAGTGAATCTGTACCTTCACTTCATCTCACGCTCTTGTTATATCCAGACATGACTTATCAGGGGAAAGAAACGCATTCTTCATATGATCGAACTGCTATAAAATTGGCTGTTAACGATTTTGCATGAAGCGGGAGTATTTTCCGTTCTGAATTCAAATGATGGAGTCAAAACTTGAAGTATGTTTCAATGATGCGAGAATGTACGTTGAGGAACACTCTATATGACCATGCTATAAGACTGCATTTTTATACGAACTTTTTTATATTGTGGCGGGCAATAATTGTAGTATAAAACATGAGAATCGTTATCATATTATCAGACGTGCTTCCGGATGTTGGACCGTGGACTAATAACAGCTGCTGTATTTTTTGCTGGCCAGCCATTTCAGCAGGCAAGTTGAAATTGGCTGTTGCAGAAACCGATTGGTGGTAACACAGTGAGACTGTGAGCGTGGATGAATAAAGTGTTTCGATTGCTTGCTTGATTCAAGAAATGGAAAATACAAACAACTCGTAGGGACAGACTTCGATTTTCATTGCTGTGAATCAAGTAACCTATTAAACATTTAACTGGTTGATCATCAGTTGGGTCCAACATCGAAAATGTAGCAGAAAATGATAAAATAAGAAACATGAGAATCGTATCTTATTGGCAGTACAATAAAATCTGTTGCTACTAATATCCACTAGATTCTACTTCTGCTGGCGCTTCTGCAACTTGCTGAAGTGCGGCTGGTGCTTGTTCAACTGGGGCTGGAGCTGGAGCTACTGCGGCTGCAACTTCATATCCACCTGCCGGTGCAACGGGTTCATCGCCATATTCATTGTTCCTCTTCTTTCGGTAACCGCTAGATTCCACCGCTGCTGGAGCTTCGGCAAATTGTTGTACCGCAGCAGGTGCCTGTTCAACGGGAGCTGGAGCTGGCGCTTCGGCAGCATAACCAGCTACAGGTGCAGGTGCTACAGGCTCGTCACCATATCCGTTATTTCTCTTCTTTCGATATCCACTAGATTCTACCTCTGCTGGTGCTTCTGCGACTTGCTGAAGTGCGGCTGGTGCTTGTTCAACTGGGGCTGGAGCTGGAGCTACTGCGGCTGCAACTTCATATCCACCTGCCGGTGCAACGGGTTCATCGCCATATTCATTATTTCTCTTCTTTCGGTAACCGCTAGATTCCACCGCTGCTGGAGCTTCAGCAAATTGCTGTACCGCAGCAGGTGCCTGTTCAACGGGAGCTGGAGCTGGCACTTCGGCAGCATAACTAGCTACAGGTGCAGGTGCTACAGGCTCGTCACCATATCCGTTATTTCTCTTCTTTCGATATCCACTAGATTCCACCTCTGCTGGAGCCTCTGCGACCTGCTGGACTGCAGCTGGTGCCTGTTCAACCGGGGCTGGAGGTAGAGCTACTGCGGCTGCAGCTTCATATCCACCTGCCGGTGCAACGGGTTCATCGCCATATTCATTGTTCCTCTTTTTTCGATATCCGCTAGATTCCACCTCTGCTGGTGCTTCTGCGAATTGTTGTACTGCAGCTGGTGCCTGTTCAACGGGAGCTGGAGCTGGTGGTGCTGCTGCAGCGTAACCAGCTGCAGGTGCAACAGGTTCATCGCCATATTCGTTATTCCTCTTGAACACTGAAAATTACAGCATAATATCAATGAATAGGTCGTGCCATTTTTCTCTATTATAGAACACTAAAAGTCCTCCATAAAATTCATAAACCACTCTTGCTCTTACTTAGAGCATGTTCAGCATCCATCATTTGCATTTGATTCAGTGATTTCGTGGTGCAGGTTTCTCCATAAGTCCTAGTATTGTGATTTGCTGAAGGCTCGTGCAACATCAATTCTTAATTTCTATCATTCCATGGAAGATTCCCTCTTCCAATCATCACTTTCTAAATTTACTCTTCATTCACGTTTGCTTTTAACATGAACAGTGATTAGAAGTTTGTCCTCAATTAAACACCACTACAACTAATTGATTCCAATGACAGCTGACACTACCGTTGTTTCGCTCATTTCCATTCAATGTACGCCTTAGAACAAAAGAACGAAGAGCTGGTTTAAATCTTCAAGTGATCAGATAAGTTGACGTGCTCATTAACCCATTTGAAACAGTCCAACTATTGAAGTTTTCTTCAGCGATGGAGAACTGTTCCCTTTCGGAACAATACTAAGTTGTGTTCCTCCTTCCTACAAGCAGCGGTAATATCTAGAGACATAACTCACTCATTTTTTGAATTTCCAACGGTGCATGAAGTGCGTCACTAAAAGTCACATCCTACAAATCAGTGATTGTAAATATGGTTGAATTGAACAAACGTCTCGGAATCTCCCGACTGGTTAACATTTCTTGAAGTGTAACGACTTATAGGCATTCGGTAAATCAGTCTTAGCTTCATCGCTACAATGACGACAAAATTTACCACTGCTTACAGTGTGATAATGCGCAACACATGTTCGGCTAGGGCAGAGAGAATTTAGACTGCCCCTTTAGACTGACGTGCTAACTAGCGTTTTATTGAAAACTCTTCAAAAGGCTAGTCACGCCCAGTATTAAAGTCTAATGATTGGCAATATTAAAGTTCAAATCACAACCTTGATGTGATAAACTCACATCAACATTGTAATTTGCAAGCGGTTCTACGGTCTATTCGTATAGTGCAGATCAAGACTTAAGAACTATTGGCGCTTTAGGGAGAACTATAGTTATTTCTACCGGCAAGGAACCACCGTTACTTCTATTTCTATCGATAATAGGTCAAATTAACTTCAGTTCAGTACTGCTACATTCACTGCACTTAGGAGAGAAACGCGAACAGTCAGACTTCGCGAACAAGAACCGTGAAATTTTTGAACGGATGTTTCGGATTGAAACAATCAATCATTATGAAACTAACGCGTTCATAGGAATGCCTAATATAATCGTACAGTACGCCAAAACTTCAAATTTCATCGCTTCAACGGAAGAATAACGACTAGTTGTAAGCAAGGATGACTCCTACGAGCGAAAATCACTGCCTGGTTTAAGCCAATATCAATGAATGTTTGAGGCTGTACGAACAAGGTATTGGGACCAACAACATACATTCTTGAATGATTCCATTAATGTGCAGTGGGTCTCCAGATAAAACTGCAAGTCCAGTTTCGATCTAACAACTTGTGGTCAGTGAATAAGTACTTTTAAAATGAAACGAATCGTTGAAATATGATGAACTACTTACAGGATTTAGCTTGAACTGTAAGGCAGACAGTCAAAAGGACGATGACGATCTTCATGCTGTACAAAGTGGCTATTGATGACAGGTAGCGTAATAGTACGCTTTTATGCGCAGTATGTTACTTCTTCAAACAGGTTCAGTTGAGCGAAATGGGCGTTTTTCCGACCGGCTCCTTTTTTTCGATAGCACTTCTCCAGTACTTTCCAAAACAGTCAAATGTCTCGAATGTATTATCGAAAGTAAAAATATTGTCATTTTTTTAAAAAGAATTTCAACGAAGAAATTTTCAAGGATATGCAATTTTCTGCCTTCCTGAACCTCATAAACATTGCATGAATTTCTGCCCTACCAGTTACTTTCTCATACTGATTTTTTGTGCGTAATAATTACTGCTCTTAACAACGCAATTACAGCGTTCACAGTACTTGCACAATCGAAGTGAAACGTAATTGAGGAATTTGCAGTAGTAATGAAGAGGCCTTAAATGAAAAAATAATCCAGTTGCAGTGTCATTCTGAAATATGCTGATCACTACAGAATCACTTCAAATACTGTTCCGTCATTAACATTCTTCTTCGAGTTGTCCCTCAACGTCCAGTAATGAATTTCATGTTTGTTTGATGCTTTCTTTCAGTTCGTCTCTTATTTTCTGTTTGTCACAGGTCTCATGACAAAATCTAGATGATGAATGGTGCACACTCTTACTGCCGACGATGAACGCTTTGTCTGGAATGTGCTTCAATGAGAACTATCGGAAGTTGTTGGTGGAAAAAGTCGTTCCGTGCTATTTCTTCATCATATAAATTTTTGGTGATGTCTTTAGTTTTCATGTTTTCTTCACCGTTTCTTGTTGCCCGAATCTTGAACTACTACCCATTGAAACCTCATTCATACTATTAAATTAATAACTCAGACTAAAAACGTCTCAGTGAGGCGAAATTCATTACTCCACCAAACAAATTGCTACGGATGGAGCATTCTGACATTTTTTCGGTGATTACAAAAGGAAGATTTTGGATATGTGAAAAGAAGCAATCGAGGAGTTGAGGTAAGTTCCTTGTTCAGTATGTCATCAGTTGTTCCTGCGCTAAGAAACGTCAAAACTATGTTAACCCAACGTTCACCATCTGTTCACTGAACTTGTTAAAATTTCTCTGCTAGAGCTTCTTCAAGTCGCTTAATGCTCAAGTACATATTCAAGCACTTTCTGTAAGAAGACCTATTTTCAATGCGATTATTCCGCGAACTCTTCCGAACATAGATTTGCACAAAAGCTATGTTCTGTGTTATTGCTAAATATCTCAACAGAATGATTTGCTTACACTCAAATAAAACTTCAGGCGTTTTACGAATGAATGCATCGACGCAACGCACCTCTAAATATGTATTACCGTCAAGCGTTCATTCGACTGAAAAAACACGGTGGGTCGTATCATCAATCGTTATCAAACAATCGCAAATCATTCAGGTTGTTGGATTATTCTACTGAAAAAACAACATTTTGTAATTTTTGCTTTTCACTTTTCTTTTCGCTCAATTAAACTGACAAGTGGAATATCGAAGAAAGATTCTTTCTGATCATGACAATTGATGACCACCTTAACTGATCATTAGTGCGGAAACGATTTTTAGTCTTCGACTCCTAGTCATGACTAGAAATTGTTTCTGTAATCGGTCGTAGATTTTCGATTCGCAAATTTGTAAACAGCAAGAATGAAGGAGGGATTCTCTCTCTGATTTTTTGAGTACACAGGGGCATGAAAAAAGCTTTTTCGCCGATGAAACGGCACGGGTATTATGGTTTAGTGAAAGTATTTCACCATGCTAATACTATCATAAATAATCAACTGAATAAACCAATTAATTATATGAACTGTCGTTGAGTTCGCATGGAAGGACTCACTTTGATTTTGTTGCACGCATATGCATGCACATGTACCCTAACAACCTGTGTGTGTTTTTTTGGATAGTTTCTTAGTTTAACAACAATCATAAAACAAATCAAGTAGTTTGATCGTTATCAATATAACTGCCGATTCAGTGTGATAAGTAATGAAATATTTCGGAGTGGAACGAATTGAACCTCTCTTTGCTCATCTTCTTTGTTGTTGCTGTTCATTCGTTCGTTTTTAGTTGCATTCCAATTCAATTGAAGTACGTCATTTGTCAATAATGAGATAGATGTCACATAGATTCACCACACATGCACACTTTTATGCAGTCTTTAAACATCTACAAAAAAATACATCCAATAATTCAAAGTTTCTTATTGATATATGCCGAAACCACTAATCACAGCTGTTGCAGACCGTAAAATGACGATTTTACATGGTCATACAGTAACGACGATTCACTAGAAACATTGAAAATACACTAGCTACCGATTTTTTTCTGGCATTTGAGAGATGATGATCTTATATAGGTTTGCTTTGTTCGCAGTTTTCTCTGTTTGTTGCATTGGTTTTTTGGCCACATTTACCGGAACCGTGTATTTGAGTGATGAGTGCATTGCTGATTATGTAGATTGTTGTAATGAAAAGGTTTTTTCTTCATTCAACCACTGCACAAAAACAAACGAACACATTGTTGTTCATCGATCATTTCTCAAGAAATTTGATTGCGGCACAAAATGACAGTCAAGAATACTGCATCACTTTACATCTATTTGGGAGATTCGCTTTAAAATGTTGTCTTGAAGACTGCAAATGTGAGTGGAGTTAGGCAAAAAGTGAAGCATTTAACGATTACCTCATGACATGAGTGTGAAGGTTGCACCCGTGTCATCAGATAATCGTTATATGGCCAAGAAACCATTCATATGTTTTGCCGAGAGCACCTGATTGCTTTTGTGACACCCATTCTGCTTAGCATTTACTTCTTTGCATAGACCATTAGGAATGGTGAGAAGAATATAAGATAATGAAGAAAAATTATCAACTATGCTGGCAAATGAGTGAAATGTTGGCTGCCTGCATACGCTCACAAACAATTAACAAGGAACTGCTGATGTATTCTAAGGAGTTCTTTTAGTGAACGCTTGTTTGATAAAGTAATCATTGCATTCAATTATTTTCGTGATTGAATCCGGTTGTGTGCAACTTAATGGAATGAATGCGTTGTTGAACTGATGATGCATCATGCAATTTGCTGAACAGCCAACAGAAATGATCGTATTCGTACGAACGATACATCGACTGAAATCATTTCTCAGAAACTTTTCAAGCAGATTTTGTTGAATTTTTGTTCATTCATCAATTTTTGCTAAAAATTTCGCTTGATCACATTTTGTTCGTGACGTAAACAGCCGTCTGTTGAACTATGCTCGTTCTCTGATTGCGGAACTGAACTTGACTGCTGTCCTGTCACGGCTACCACGAAAAGTCGGCATAAATGGGTGATGTGAATTGAGAGAGACAGTGTGCAAATAAATTTCAAGCGGGCATGCACTGGGCCAGTGGTTTACTGGGGTCACACTGTGCGTTGAGGATACAATGAGCCCAAAGAGCATGCGTTGGATTCTGTGACTGTTCAGAACATTTGCCGAATTCCGATGTTTTTGCTCGGGAAATTCGAAAACTAGAGAAACAATGAAGGAGAAGGCTCATTTTTGATACGCCCCAGCATGTCTACTGTCATCTCATTAGTACAGTTGCAAACGTCCTGGTTCTCCCTGGAATGTGGTTGGTGAGCTCACAAATAAGTACTCACAAAATATGAATATATTGGAGCACATTGTGATGATGCACTTGTACGATTTTATTTCTGCACAATTTGGCATTTCACTGAGTGAATTGTTTTCTATGGTTTGCGAAATTATTCACCACTGACCAGTTTGCTAATTGTAAGAGTCAACGGCGTTCCTGATGAAAGACTTTGGTGTCGTATTATTCGATGGAAACTTGATTGACAGTGATACGTTGTGAACATTGTGCAAACAGTAGCAAAGTGTTTTGTATTTTCGAATTTTGTCACTGTCTCTGCAGTCCTCATGTGGTCCTCGTGTGATTTTCGAGTTTCTTTCAATCGTCGGAAGTCGCGTCAGTCGCCAACATTTTACTGTCGAATATAACAGTCCTAATATTTTGCATCACCAAAAAAAAGCCACTACTTTGTCCCAAACTGGAACTGTTCTATTATCAGCATGCGAAAAGATTCTCAGATTCATTCACGACTCAACAATTTTCAGTAAATTATTCATTAATCTAAGTGTAACTAGTTTCGAATCACTGCTTTTAAGTATTTCCTTGAGGTGTGCTTGTTCTACAGTGAATTGTTCATTCAAATACTGACAAGATTTCTCATCTTTGGTCGCTTTTCGTAGTTTGGTACGAAAAGATCGAAGAGCTCAAAAAAGCTCAATTGATAGAATGGAATTTTTGTTGTCAATGTGAAAAAATGGAACATTCCTGAGTCGTATGAAAAGAAGAGATAAATTCGCACTGAAGAATTTTAATAATTCGCTCTTTCCCGAATGCTGCAACAATGATGAATGAGCAAAAATTCAACAATATCCGCATAAACAGTTCGTGAAAAAAGACTTTAGCGATTCAGTGTCGTTCGTGACGAAAACGTGTTGCTGCCCAAGCAAAAACTACTCGTCGGAATGGCGAATATTTTGTTGTGGCGACAACTTTCATTTTATCGTGAAATAAGCGAAAAACGACATCCGGAATGCTTGACAAATAACTCCTTCTAGTGCGTTTTTTGTTCACCACTGATGATGTGAATGAAAGGTTATAGACTTACTAATCGAAAACACTACACCATATGGACACCATCTAGAAAATGTGATGAATGTGGCCGTTGGAAGTAATAGAAGCACAAACGATGAGATGATGTTGGTTTGAAGTGATGTGCTCATAATGACAGGTTGAATTTATTCATAACTGCTGTGCAACTCAATGACCGACTGATCATTCAAACATTTTCGTTAAGCTTAAAAAGCTAAAATGTTCATCAACAGGTTGAGTTTATTTAACTTCACTTTTTGACTGTAAGTATGTTAGGTGTGTGTTTTTGTTGATATCTGACGGTCGATTAGTAGTGAAGTCAGTCAAAAAAAGACAATATCAGATAATGACTTAAAAATTTGGTAAGTATGTACGTAGATACCATATGAAATTAAACCGTAAGCCGTCCCCTATCAGTGCGGACAAACTGCACAGCTTTGAACATATCCAGTTTAGTTATGGCAAATGCAAAATCTTAGAAAAAATAGAGGTTGTTCGGAGTCGCTGCTCTTTCGAGAAGTCATCACTTCAATCGTTTACTTCCTGGTATGGGTGCAAACTTGGTAAGTGGAAATGTGTCATACTTATTCAACAGGAAAACTGTTGACTGAGATACACGGAAAAAATTGTAGAAATGTAGAAAAATGTAGACCTGTCGAAGATGGGTTGAAGCTCACTTCAACGTGTTTGAAGGGACTCACCTCATCTTCAGCTCACTTCAATGTGTTTGAAGTGAGCTGAAGATGAAGTGAGTCTCGACTGATCTATAACCACGTGATCTCCGAGAACATAATCCAATGAAATAAACCTCTGTTAGGCGCAGAAAAATTCTTCTCGAACTGTTCCACACTTATTTCGTCGACGCGATTGCTTTAATAACACTACTCAAAAATTTCCCCAATACTTTTTGACGTACCCATTCGATGATGCGATTTTTCCGATACTTTCATGCTATCCCCATCACATGAACAAGTCAGTTCAGAAGTGCTTGCGTCCAACATCAAATTCGCATGTGTAAGGCATTACAAATTACGTGCTTTTTTTTTCAGATGTTCCGAAGGCAATTCGACCGAAATTGAATCAGTTTGAGTGTTTCGCAAAAACATCGAAGAAAGTTCCATCGAAGCGATGAAATTCCATCAAAAGTGGTGTCCATCAACTCATAGGTCGTCAAACTGGTTTTACAATGTTATGATTCTTTTGTAACGTTCAAAAATAACGTATCGTTTTCGGTGAAGAGGACACAAGTTTTCGTTTGACTGATTGTTTTTCAGACATTCGCATCAGTTCGACAGGTGAAACGACGCTCTTCTCATGCAACTTTTGGGACCATTCTCCAGCCGTTTTTCGCGTAAACATTAGGGAAAAGCTGAAATGTTTATGAACGCATCGACTTCGTCGACTAAAAATAATACATGATCAATTCAGTTTCATGACAACTATTGAGTGATATCTGACTGATTGATTGGTTCGCTAAAACGTTCACAGAGTGTCACTTCGAATCAGTCGGACCCTCTCAATTCAGTTGATTCAATCAGTGTGCCTGATGCACTTCTTTATCATAACGCAGACCAGTAATTGAAGTGCTAAGAGAAAACAACAGCGAACGGAGCCAACTGCAATTCGTCAATTTTTATCGCGCTCGTTGCCGACTGTTTCATAAACGCGACGTAATATTCCAATTAATGCTTTCAATATTGCATTTTTCTCATCTAATCTAGTGCGGAAGGTGTCGAACATCGAAACGGGTAGGGTAAGTGGGACGACGATGGAAGAAGTTTTTTGCAGTTGAGTGGGAACGTTTAGTAATGTCGGTAAATACATTTGTCAATTCAGTTACGTAAATGAAATAAAGGGAACGACTGAATGTCACGAGAATGAAAGTTGCATTGGACAATAACGGAAAAAGTGAAGGAATGGGCCGTCGTAAAAGTCGAAGAATCTTAACTAGAATGAGTTGGTTTCATGATAACTTTTTCGGTATCCTCGAGAATGCTGTTCCATACTGGCCGAGAAAGCATTGCAACAAACTTCTTTTCGCTTCAATCCATTAAACAATCGCAATAACAACAATGAACTTTGTCAATCGCATAAAACAATCGGTAAATCAACTGCCCAGTCTCCAAACAATCCAAACCATCCGATGCTCATATAACGCAAAGTAAAGCAGCACTTTTGCGAGGCAGATGTGATAGCAAAGTTCCAACGACCTTATGCAGCTATTGATTATGATCTCATGAAATTAACTCTACTAGAACATACATTAAGCTTTGCTGACGAAAGAGCAAAAATATTCACTTCTTTAACTCCTTTCAAAACTGCTCGAATCAAATACGACAACATTTTCTCATTGGCTTTTGTGAGTTCACTTGTCAGTTTTCGAGGTTCAGAATATTCCGGACTATTCAAGATTAAGATATCATACCGGTCTCCGAAAACGGTTACGTGATTTACTCAATAATTTGGTGATATGCAACGATACATTTCTCAAGCACGTTTGCAAATTACATTTTACATAATATTTTGAACACGCATCAGTTACAGATGTCAGTTGTGGTGACCGCATCGCATGTTTTATCATTCGATGTAAACATCTTGTTATGTTGCATTCCATTTCATTTCATGTTGACCTTTTCAAGGACAAATCGACAATGGCATTAATTATGAAATTTAGAAAAAACACTATTATTTTTTAAAATGCTACCAATTGTAATCAAGTGAAACCGACCGAAGAGCAAAGAAGAAATGACAAATGTGACAAATGAGCAAGCAAATATTAATCAGTGAAATCGACTGAATTCTCCAATAGGGCTGTTCAATTCCTAATTCATCTGTCCATACCCTCCGCCACCGGGTGTTTGAAGTTCGAATATATCCTGCAAGTAATGAAAATGGTGAATGCGCAGAAAACGATTCACATGAATGCTTGATGGCGCCGAACTGTCAAATGCGAACATCCGTTCATATTTGAAGATGACTAGCCACAGAACACAACTACCACTGTGAAACAATCATGAAAATAATTTTGATGAAACTGAAACTAATTACAACGATGGAATTTTTCATTGTTTTGTTCGCAGAAAATAAAATTTCATTCATGCTGATACAGATAGAAGTATGCAGTGCATTCGATTCGCAACGACTAATAAAGATGTTAAGGAATCGTATTCGCGGAAAGCCTACCCCTGCTTCAACATTCACAGAGTTTTTTCCACCCAGATTCACCGTTCTGCCAGATCGCTTGTGTAGAAGATTAAGACCTCTTTTGCCCGGTTTTCCACCAGCAATTCCATACGGAGCAAAGGCTCTTCGTTCTGTGAGAACGGATAGTTGAAGTGGTCGCCTGAACTGTATGCGTCTAATACATCCATCTCCTCCTCGGAATTGACCCGAGCCACCCGAACCATTGCGTATCGAGAATTCGCGCAATATTACAGGATATCTGAATACTTTCCATTCAAGCAAATCAGAACAATTCATTTCACGTGCACATGATTAGAAAACAATTTTCTCACAACGTTTTTAGAGCAAACTGATATTAAAATTGTTTGGATAGTTGCATGTGAAAGTTGCGAATTTGCCGATTCATTAATTCATTCTTCGTTGCGATCGAGGATGTTCATGATCTGAAACTGCTACTAGTGCAATCTGGTACTGTTGTCTGCCGCCATTACTTACTCCTTCGCGAAAAATTCTCGCCAGTGTTTTCAGATGTTTTCAGCTTCACTTTAAACATTGCAATAATCGTTGGTTAACCTTGGGATGGGTGAACAGTTTTTCCTAGTGTAATTCCATTCTTCAACTTTGATGGTGTTTCTTTGAAACGAAAACATTCGTTATGATTGATTGAATTCTGATGACTAATCAGAAAGAATTATTTTGAAGGAATGTTTGCAATTTGTTGTATCGACAACGCTTTTCTTTTGTATTCAATCATTTGCTGATGCTCACAAAGACTTTCAGTTTTTTCCTTATTGCGATTATAGTAATAATGATGTGAAACTATTGAAAACGATTACCTCAAATTGTGGCAACAGGTATGCAATTGCTTTTTGCACGTTATCACCACAAAAACTGTCGCTTTCGTGGTTGACTACGAGTTTGAAAATGACATAAGAGATATGTAATATATCAACTAGAGAGATTCTGCTTATGAAAGAATTAGGATTGGATCGAACTGATATTACGGAAAAGCATTACTGTGCAAGTTTATTGCACGTTAAACAGTCAGATTAAAATACATATTCGTCGTCTAATTTCGTTTCTATAGCAGTAGGACAAACTAATTAGTGATGAAAGCACCAACGATCGTTTAGTGGATAAGATAATACGCATTATTGCCATGTCATATGCAATCAAAGAATTTGTTTAGATGGAAATGTGAAGAAACGAAATATTGACAGCTCAAGGATGAATTGAAAGTGCATCTCTTCTAAAGTGGAATCTCTCTACACTTCTAAATTCCCCGCTCAAGGATGTATCGAATTTAGAAGAGTAGGGAGATTGCAATCGAAAATTAGAATCAGGTACCGGAATTCAAAGAATGAAGCAGATATCATGACGAACAATTAGAAAGAATATCAAAATGCAGCTGATTTGGAACAATTGAATAGTACCAGCTCATACGACTAACTGTAGTGGACTTTTTCTTTCTTCTAATCGTTACAAATTTAAAAAAAACTGAGAGCGATATTGTTTTGTTGATGGAATCAGTTCACCTGAACGATCTTTTAAAAGCAAACGAAAACAAATACTCTCCGAATGATCACCTGCTTCCAGAGTTCCACTTAACGTATAATGCAAACTCAAGCAAATTTGACAAAAACACTACTGTGTCGTTGGGTGTTCATGACTTCACACCAGCCCTATGTGAGAATTTCACGTGCAACTGATATCGCAATGAAACGATTTTGCGTGAAAAACTGAAAAATTCGACGAATTCTTCAAATAAATCACCTGGTTTCCAGGATTTCTGGATCCGTAATCCTGGTGTTTGTCATATGCGTATGTATCGCCGAACGACCATCGAAGCCGTTTCCGGCTCCGGCACCTCCAGCAACAGTTTCATAGTAACCTATTTGACCGTCACCAAACGTAATATTATTCATGCATCCTGAACGACCAACAAAAAACACTCATTTACTAAATCGAACACGCAATGAAACACTCACAATCGTATTATTATTATTATCATCATTATTACTATCACTCACAATCGGTTAACGTCACTGAACACGTACATTCAAAAGTGCTTGTTGAAGGCCAGTGACTGCGTTTTTGTCCTTCAAAAAGGTTTATTCTGTGCTTTGAGGTTGGTTGTTCAATGGATACTCGAACGGTTAACATGCATAAAAATCCAATTATTCCATAATGATGTTTCGTTCGTTCGTCTGGTTTAATCGCACTCTCGACAAGCACTCGTAATTGATTCAATACTCAAAAACTCTTTTCTACTTGTCACCATATGAGCTTTACTTCTCTATTTTTTGTTTAGTTTGAATCGGTAGACTGAGGACAATACGATGTGACAAGCTTTCATCACATTCACGCGAATGCTGATTGTTTTCAATTACTGAATCAAACAACTAAATGCATTGAGTTATTGAACTATTGTACTGAGAAAAAACAAACAAACAAAAAACAACTTTGTTAACCTTGAGAGGCAGCGACGGCATTGAACGCCAGAAATATCACATCGCATAAACGTTGTGAAGTCAGCACATTACCTCCAACAACAGCAGCGTTCTCATCAGGGCTCAGAATAGTGCCTGGAGGAATTCTGATCTGCAATAGTGCGCTCTCATTCGCTTATCTGATCTCTTATGTGCTCACAAATGCCTGTGGCTACTATGAACTTCCACTAATTGTGAACACAAAAATGGAAGAAAGAAACCAACCGAAATAGGTGTTAAGCATCCTTGGTTGAGAGGAATTTCGCTACCAACAAGGCATCGTAAACAGTAAATCACAGCAGCCATCGTAACCGCAGGAGGTGCGTTACAACTTGAGTACACCTCAGGTCCAGTTCCGTCAAAATCGAAGATTGCCTCACCCTGGAAGCACCTTGCATCAAGAATCAACAAACATCCATATTGCAATCTCCACATTTCGAAAGTCACTTTTTTTCAATAAATGATTTTGGACAAAGCGGTGCTGCTGAAATGAACAAATCAATGGGTTGAAGGGAAAAACGCAGACTAACGATAAGTTTGGAATCAGTAATATTTGTTTAAAATAACACTCACCTTTTGTTGGTCGATTTCAACACTTAAGCAAATCGGAGTACCATCGTCCATATAATCCACTGCAGACAACCTTGATACACCTGTCTCTTCCTTGCGTTTCATGCCCACCTTGAAAGACTCTGAATCAATTTCTCAACATTCTCATTCGCTTGGTACCGAATTTCTTTTGTAATAATTTGAGATGTTATGATTTCGAACTCTCCATTCGTTTTTCTTTGGATATATGGAATATGCAAAGTAATTCGGCTACCAACACTGGTGCAAATTGTTTTTTGTGAGTTCGTTATGTATGAAAAAATGAACTTTTACGATGAAACAGACAAAGTTATCACCACATGGCAACAAGCATTCGAATATGATTTGATGAACTGCCGAAGATCTTCGCTGAACTTTTCAACTTCGACTAATTGCGGAATAGCATGCCACTTTTTGTGATAGGCGAATTTCTGTCGAATCCTTGACAAAATGATACGCACTGCTCACGAGGAAAAACATTTGAATTCTTCTTATTAAATTATTTCTACGGCCTAGTTCGTGCAGTCTCATTTGAATGAAACGAAAACAGTTGGCTGCTATCTATGATGGAATAATTTTCGATGATTTCTAACTGACTTGTTTGAGAAGATTCCTCACGGCCATTTCAGCATTGCTTTGAATATGCGCCATGTAAGCGTGCACCACATCGAGACCATAACACTCGATTAGTTCACAAACAAGAGCAATACCCTGAAAAGTGGTGCGCTTAAGAGAGGATGAATGCCTCTTTCGGCGAAAGCTGTCGTGTAAAATCATTTACACACGAACGATCATTTGCAAGTGTTTTTGCATGTCAATTTTGAGGATGTAATTATCTTTGTTAACCGTTCCGCTCCAAGCTTCTCATTGCTGGCATTATTTGCTATGAATAATGGATCGATACGTCAGACAATATTCAATGTTTTGGAATAAATTAATGAATTCGAGAAATCAATGAGAATAATCAGTACCTTTTGATTAGCTGCGATTTGTGCTCTTAAATCCGAAAGGTTATCGCTCAAATTGCGAGCACCACTGCAGCCTTCAAATTTCATCAATCATTCAATACAATGAGCATTTTCACATATGTCTTTCATTATTCGAAAAGCACTTCCATAATATTAAAGAATGCCAGTAATTTGACTAATAGTAAAACTTCTTTTTAATTGAAATACCCTCCAACTGCATTTCATCTCGCTAACTAATACATAACTCTCATTTATGTAACATTCTTTGATCTATCACAAGCATCAAACAGTTCATACACTACTCATTGAAGTAGGTTTTGTAGTGAGTGAAAATTTTGGGGACGAGAAACTTCCCGCAATTCGAGTTTCGCAACGGATCATTCATTACCTGACACTTTTCCGGGTGCGTTCAATTTCTCGATTAGTTCTGCTTCCTGGAATTGTCCTTGTTCTACTATTTTAAAACTAACGAATGCGGCTCCCTCCTGCAACAAATTGGATGAGTCTACTGCGAAGAATCTTCAAATATGAAATGGCAATACTACGACTGAATATGACCAAGCATAACTAAAGGAAAGCGATTGTGCCAATACCACCACCACAAAAGTTGATTCATCAAGTGCCCAATTAAAGTACCTGGTCCAAGCTGGTCGAATGAGGTGGCATCGATCCCGGCACTAGACCACCGATGTCTGCGTGATGACCTCGATTCGCGACAAAAAATACGGGCCTTTTTGAGCCCTTGTAATATACCTGGAATTCCTGCTGCTACACACAATGAACAACCACAACTTCCAAACATTAACTGTTGTCGCTGTAAAATTTTTGGTCATATTTTATCTTACTAGAGTACTGATGAGTTGTACAGATATTCCAGAAGGAATTGCAAACTTCGAGTGATATATGCTGTTGCAAAAACTTAACTGAACGGATGAATTCATGGATTCAATGTTAAGTTGATTTGAGAAAACATTCACGAATGAATGAAGAGCCAAAAAAAGAAAACGAACGAACGAACCGGTGTAATAACGGTCAAGTCAGGCAGATGAGAGCCGCCAGCTCTTGGGTGATTACACAAAATCACGTCGCCGTTACGCATTCCCTCAAAACCCAAATGCTCGATTTGAAATCGCACTGTTGCTTGCATACCGCCTCAAATTCATTGAAACGATTAGCAAAGCCCAAAGAGACATATTTCGAAGATCAACTGAAATCGAGGTAAAAGACTGATTGTGAGGAAAAATCGAGGTGAGCAGATCGAGAAATTACCTAATCGTAAATACTCTGTTCTCTTTTCATAACGTTAAATTTCAACTGTACTTTAGATAATACAACGAATGAGGGTATTTGAGTGTTATCTGCTACAAAAAATTGTTGAAAAGCAAAGATTGAACGGAATGTTGTGCTTCCCTCACCTAAATGAACAGGAATATGAGGAGCATTAGCGATTAAACCGCCATCCGGACCGAACAACGCACACGAGAAGTCGAGACGCTCCTTCAAAATCAATTTCTGTTATAAGGTCCAGGAAGTGAACTCAACTCTTTGAAAACCTTGCATGTGATTAGTGATAATGAGATATGAATACTTCAGTTAATATGATTTCGTTACAAATATGACTACCGCAAGAAATTGCCATTCTTGAGAAATTTTAAACCGATATGAAATATGTCATTGGAATAACGCGAGGACGTGTTTATTATTCAGAGTTATATTGTGTTGTCGGATAAAAGATTAGGATTTGTTGAACGCCAGAACGCTTGAAAGATCTGAAAAAATACCTTGATATTCGTTGAAATGGCAGTTCTTTGGAGAATGCGTCCCATTTGTTCAGCGATTGACATAAAACGATGACTGAATATTGACAATTGTATCGGGTCAATGTTCACTCCTGAATAAAATTTCGATCAATCCTATTGATGGGAAGGAGCCAATTTAAGATATTTGGATGCAAAAACGTGAGCGAGAAGGCAGGATTATCAACTGATGATATGTGTTGAAACGGATAAGAAGACAAATGAGGACAAATGAAACTAAAATGCACTTATCCGCATACCGATTGGTGTTAAAGTTTGATCACCGATTGAAATTTTTACATTGCCTTCTTTTGAGATTCGCGCCTCACATAGGGGCTCAATCAGGATTGTGCTGAAAATATTACATTTATGCAGATACAATTCACGCACACTATTGCAAATGAAAATGTGACGTAAAAATGGCGCAGCCACATGATGCAGTGAGGAGCACAAGCTAAAGATAATTCCATGAAGTTGTTATACGAATTCACCTTGAAACTACTACTGGAATATAAAAGAAAACTGAACAAGACAATGATATATTTTATAGAATGGACCAAAATTGATTCTAAAATGTGTGAAATTTTCGTAGAACGATTGAGGGAAATTTCGAATAAAGGAAGCTTCATACTAAACGAGAATGACAATAATTTACCTATTCGCATCAATGATAATGCTTGGTCCACGCACGATATGTCCAGATCGCAACTCGTTCATATCGTAAACGTTCGTTTCCAATTTCCCCTCCTACAAAAACAAAAACAATCATTCGCCACTCTTCGAAACTACAATACTTAAAAGAATTCAAGTTACTGCCCACAATGATGGATTCAATAAAAGAATTCCCATTAGATCAACGAAAGGAACCTTGAACCAACAGAACAGTGTAGTCTTAATCGGTGGTTTATTCGGATGGCTTGCCTCCTCAACCGTGAAACAATCAGCCGTTCGGCTAATTCCAACACATCGAACGCTAAAAATTTAATCCCACTGAATGCCAACACAGCACTTAAAAAAAAGATGCTTTACATTCATTGCAATATTCTATGCATTCTTGTCAACTCTTTCACGCTGCTTTCAGATCGGTATTTCATCGTAAATGGTCGTCAGTAAACACTTTCAATTCATACTCTTATCTTTGAGCAATTCAAGGTAAACTTTGAGGTGAAAATGAATGAGATTGAAGGCTTCACAGTAACCAACCGAATGTCGTCCACAATAATCGCCCGTCCAGGAATGACAAAACCAAATTCGCGCTGATAAGCCTCACAAAAACTTTCTTCGTAGCCTTTAATATGGTCAAAATCGCTGGTCGACGACAAGCCACAGGACGACGAACACGAACACATCAACGCACAATCGGTTCTGTTGATTTATATTTAAGAATTACTGAAACTGTTTCCATATTCCGGAACGTTTTCAATGCAAAAGTGTCCACGATAAAGTTCGGTGAACACTTTTCTTTTGACATAACTTCGGCACTTTTCACGTCTTAGGAAGAGGAAAGTCTCATAGCTGATACTTTGTGGAAGAATTTCAGGTTTTGAGGCGAGCATGCTAATCGGGGGAAATTTTTAAATCAATTTATATCATGTTTGAAATTTTAAAGATATAGTAGGTAGTGACATTGATAGTAACGAACGGGAACCATCGCTGAATGATCGCCACTGAAGAACATTGCTCGAATCACTCACCTTTCATAGCGCATATGGAGGAACGGTTCATATCGTATATTCTCATCAGTGAAACCACTCTTTTGCAGTTCAGTGCGGCCTTGTTGCTTCAAAGAATTAATCCTTGACCAGATGTATTCGAAGTTTTCTGAATAATCAGTCACATCGAAGAAACTTTTCCCCGTTCATATCTTACTATGAGCACTGAAAATTACGAAGAAATTCGTATTTCTCACCATTCGAGAACACTTTCGCAGCAGGTTCTTGAGCTTCATGCACGACATTGGCGAGTGCGAGCCCATATGCTGAGAGAACGCCAGAATAGCGATGCACAAATACGCTTTTTATTCCTAGAAATGAACAATGTATTGAACACATCTAGTTTTGTTGCCGAATTATCGTGCTATTTTGTGATTTATTTGTGTAACGCACGTAATTAACAACAGCTTTGTCTGCGATTATCGATTCTAAAGATGTACTTCAACACGATGCATCATCGCACTTAAAGCACACCAAAACTTCATTTATTATTAGAAATGCGCTCTGATACGATTCAGCTTCACTTCGAAACAAATATTCCGAAATGGAGTTGAATCGTCTGAATTTAAATGACTAATCGCAACCAACCAAGAGATTTTGCAATAGCGCATGCATGCTGTCCTCCGGCTCCACCGAAACATGCGAGCACGTGTTGCGATGTGTCATACCCTTTTGACTGCAAATAACACGATTCTATGATTGATTATTTGTTCATTCGTGTTCACTGCCAGACTTTTTTGCAGCTTCTCAAATGTACACACAGCAACTACACAGCGAAAATCGAGAACAATCCTATTGCGATTGTTTCCAAAAAATTCATTACATCATAAAATATTTCATCCATCAACATTTCTAGCATGCAATGAGTCAGTGGCAATGCAAAAATACAGAGCAATAACTAACCTGTGTTATCGATCTAATCGCTCTGCACATTGTCTCATTTGCAACATCAATAAAACCTAATGCAGTCTCTGCAACGGTCATTTCAGGTCTTGAAACGTTTGCGTGGTTGCGGTAGAAGTCATTCGCTTCATCGGTCACCTTTTGCATCGCTTCAACTGCTGCTTGCCTAGAATTCGATTGACCAGCTCATAATCACATCTGCCATTGTGTATCACCAGAATGATCCAACATGTCGGAAAAACGCTATGTAATTGGTCAAAATTAATGCAAATTTGCTGTTACATGATTTTTAAGCACATTCAACGACCAGCAGGATGAAAGATGAGTTATTAATGCACCTAGTCAAATGGAACGGCGAGACTGGATTGTGAACTAAACCTATATTTCGATTACCTGTCGAGAGGTTGATCTTCATTTTTGCCGAATATGTGCGGGAAGAACTCGGGAATAATTCGTCCGAGAACAAGATTCGCATCCGTCACCGCCAAGAAACCATTCTTACGATATGAAATAGGACCGGGCGATGCACCTGCTGATTCCGGACCGACGACGAAGAGTCCTGAACGGAAAAATAGCCTAGATCCACCACCGGCGGCAACCGTATGGATATCCAGCTAAAATGATTTGAAGTGACAATTGTTCCAATTCTTTTTCTTTTTGGATAAAGATTTGTGCGCATATGGTTATTGGATCGCCTAACAGCTCTCCAAGAAATTTCATATGTGCATATTAGACTGTGTTTTCTATCTCTCGAGGAATTCATATTTTAGAATACTATCACGAGATTGTTCACTGCACGCAAACGACCAATAACCAAAAACGAAAGCATAATAATGTAAATTCAAAGTTCGACCTGTGGTGCCTGAATTGTGATTCCGGCTGTGGTTGTTTCCATCACGTGATCAAATGATCCCGCATATCGACTGACCTTAAACGATCGTCGAATCAGTACCAACATTTCAAATCAAAAATATTTCGATCAGTCAAAATACCAGCTATATCAAAATCAAGTTAAACTTCATGATTGCATCACTGTACTCACGTCGGTTGACGTTCCGCCCATATCGAAACCGATCACCGGTTGCTTGGTAACATCATCGAACGCAGTCAACGACACACCAACAACGCCAGCGGCTGGACCGGAGAGAATCGCTCGCGATCCGGAAAACCTGAAAAACGCAGCGTAAATAGTGCAATCAATATTAGCATGGAATGAATCCAGCGCGACTACTTTTGTAACAATCAATTGAGTATTTCGCTAAGCACAATAAGTTCGACGAAAGTCGCTTTAAGAATGGCCAAAAAATACTTTTCTACTGGACACAATCCTCCATCGCTTTGCATGAATTCAACTCGCACTCCCTTCAGACCCTTCGCGAATCCAGCGTTGAAATTCGTAATATACTCTCGGATCTTCGGTGTTAAGTACGCATCAGCACAAGCTGAAAACGATTATGAAACGAATTCCGAAAATCTGCGCGATTTAAGACTAACTTTGAGAGAATCACTGAATTTGCTTAAATCGCATTCATGAAAGTCAGTTTTGTTTGCTTTTTTTTTAGATTTCATCTTTTTTAAGCGAACCCTTCCCTCACGTTTCCTGACAAAGAAAATTATCATACACGAGTGCGTGTTGCACGTAAAACCACCTAAAAGGTGGAGATGATTAAAAAGCTTCGAAATTCATGACATCCTTTGAAGTGATCACAATATGTTGTATGTCGAACCTGTATAACCTCTAGGCACAATTTTTATCATTGGCATCACATCGCTCGACAGTGAAATATTCGTGAAACCGATTTCTTTGGCTATTCTACCCGCTAGTCTTTCGTGATTTGGATACCTGCAACAATCTCACGTTTTTAAGGAATCAACATTCACAAGCAGATTTACATCTGCTCCCAATTGAATGAAATTGAGATAACACATTCAAGCCGATCAGAACCAGAACAATGGCTCCGAATTTTCACACCTCTTTCTTAACATGTTTTCATGAAACAAATTGTACGATGCAAACCAAGTGTGTGAAAAAAAACGCTGTAATACCAACTTATATGAATGAAGGAATACAACGCCTAGAGAGCGAATTCCTTTGGCATAAATTCGCTTCAGTTGCTCGTGTACTTCATCTTTATCGAGACCTTTCTCTACCAATACCTGAATTGAACAACTCATTTGTTTCAGAGGATGCAGGGATTCGAATCTGATGTTCACTTCGCTTAACAGGCCTTCTAAGCACACCTTATATATCTAGTTACTAGCACCAAAATCCTTTAGAGTGTAACAATTGATTCGTTTCAAAGGAACAAATATCGCTTTCCGGCCTCATGATCGGTACTGAAATTCCATGTAGGATTATCTGAATAAGTGGAAATCACCTCCTCTAAATTGGTTGCCCTAGCTTTTGGTGCGTTTAAATTCAGCTGACATGTTGCATCAGCCACAACAATGCGTTCGTCAATTTCAACAACATCGTCGTACAGCACATCTGGTAGGCATATATTGAATTCGAATATTTTCGGTCGTGCTTGATTGCCGATGTAGAGGAGATCCTGCAAATTTGGCATAATTATTGCCAATTTGCCTAAGAGAATAGAATATTTGTTGAGAAAGTGATCGGGTGAGTAGTTTCGGCTCATTTATCGCATACACAAGACAATTATATTTGATGAATGCATTATTTTGAGTATCACCAGCAAACCTAATCAATGCAAAGAGTTTGCGTGTAGGAGAATTGTAATTCCAGATAGCTATTCGCTGTATTTTCTTAAATAAATGAGAAAGTCTGAATGAACAACAACTCTGCGCTCATTTCACGCTATTTCAGCAAGGAGAAATTTTAATGGCAAAAACATTCTTTTGTTAAGATACATGAATTCAACGGTGATAATTCACATTAAGCAGCCACACAAAATGCTTACTTTGAATCCCTTAGTGATGAGAAGTGCGCATCGTTCACCCTTGCGCTCTAAAAGTGCATTGGTTGCTATCGTTGTTCCCATTCTTATCCACGCTATATTCTCTGAAATGGAACGAGCGATTCAGTCAATTGCATTTTTTCATCAGACTCTCTCTTGGAATGACATAATCCGATGAGTTTGAAATTCAACGCTATAATAAGATTATTTGCAGTAAATCAATTGAGATCCACTCAGTTCAACTCAACCCATTCAGTTCTTGTGTTCTACAATCTATAAAATCGATAGACACCTGTGGATGACCTATGCAAAACGCAGCACTTTCTTCGAGACAAGGTATGTGATCGTTCCATTAACATTGCAGCGGAAATGAAACGCTCCGTAGAGTATGAATGATACAAAGAATCAGTGAATCTACCTGTTGGTACAGGGCAGTTTCGAGGTATTTTTGTATGCAATTCCTCTTCGAGGATCCTTCTGATAGCCTCAGTAGGTGCATCGCGGTAGTTGGCCGGATCTTCTGAGAGCAACTTTAGCACTCTCGAGGTGCCATCCGGTTTTTGCACATAAACATCTGTGAACGTTCCACCCCGATCGATGGCGAATCCATAGCCGTCACGGATTATCATGCTGCCTTCAAATTCAACACAGTCGAGGCGAATACAGTAATTCATCCGGAAATCCAATGAGCCATCCATCAATTATTTCAGTTTGAAGTGAAAAAGCGCAAAATTCTCAAAATTAAAATCGCCTTCATGTGAACGAATATGTAACTTGTTGAACACTTGTGTTTTTGAAACTAAGGTGTGCATGACATCAAGTGAATTCTTATCTAACGATAAGCACAGCCTTAAGCATGATTGATCTCAATTGAGAACTATTATCATCTTGATTTTGAGTCAAACCGCGGAGCTGTAGAAGTGAAGTATGGGAAGTCCGAATTTGTAAAAGCTGTTGGAAAAGCTAAAGAAACTTCGGAAGATCCTATGAATGATAAATAATTTGAACTAGGAAAGCGATGAAACCAAAGCGCTTGCATTCAGTGATGTCATAGCACATCATAAACTACATAACATAAATATTGAACAGTGGTCCGCAGAAATATGCTCTCTTGGAATGGACGCGTGAACATCGAATCAATCAGGCAATGGTGTCTTTTCTTGAGCACCAGAATCTAGTTCTGTTTGGAACAATGAAACGCATCTCATTCCTCTCACAACGAATATCTATTTGCTCTTTCTCGATATTAGTAAGATAAAAATGTTGTACGATGACATCAATCGTCACTTCCTTTACAATGAACTGATTTTCTGAAACTTAACCGTTTGAAGAAATGCGATTCCTTTTCTCGTTCACCTCTTTAGTAGAAATTTCGATCGATTTCCGCTCAATAAAAATCAGTTTTAATAATCGTTTAGTGTTTCACGGCTAAAGCTGTCTCAATCTTACCACTAAAGCTCCCATTTCCGCATTTTTCATTCGAATAAAAATTACATGCGTTTTTTGTTTACATTCATCTCGCATTGCGCATTGTCTACAATATAAAAAACGAAAAACGATAGGCTTTTAGTGCATTAGAGGCAGGTTTCTTCCAGTGATTTTCATGCATTTTCCACGTGAGTTGGTCACATGGAAAATAACTTTTCAGTCTAGCGAAATGTTCAAAAATACGAAGTCATCGGTTCCCGTAGCATTGTTTCAAAATTTTTTCGAAATGATCGCTTCCCAGCTGCTTTCTGCTAGCAAACAGCATGCATAGATTCTAGCGGATCATTCTAATATTTATTAATCCATAAATTGCGTTCAAAAATTCATGAGATTCATGTACGCATGCAAAAAGTACAGGGAGACAAGCATGAAACTAGTCTGCCGTCCATGAACAACAATCAAGAAGTAGTATCAGAATGTGTATGTTTGATAGGATTTGATTTTTAATGAAATGAAATTTAAAAAGCGACCAGAGGAATACTTCTGCGTGTGAAGTGAAAACATAATAATTTCAACAAATATCTGCATACAATAATTAAAAAATTCATCTCTGTTAGTCTCAATGGTTAGTCGTTGATGCCTAGTAAAATGCTACAAATTGCATTAAGGGCACAAGTGCAAACGTGTGCACTTCTCAGATTAATTGCAAAGTCACAATGAACATCATTAAGTTCACCTATACGTGGATTAAAATCTCGGAGCAAGGAACGCCTTCATCAGCGAACAATTTAATCGAATGCGTTTGATAGTGATTGATATCGATACGAGATCAAAAACTGAACATATCAATTTGCCGAATAATGGTTCTCATAAATCAATTGAAGAGTTCTTGTGGGCCCAAAAATTGGTGTACTTTATTCATTTTCCATATACCAAATGACTGCTTGTTCAAAAATTTTTGATGAATCGATACCGTTTCGATGGAGGAGAGCTGAAGATTATATGAGAGTCTCCTAAAAAGACAGCGCACGAAGCAAATAGCTGAAGCTCTAAAAGGCAAAATTGATCATTCAGCTGTTTCATTTAACATTATACAAGTAAGCATCGCCTATATTGCTCAGTGATGGTTTGCCGACTAGCTGCTTATTTACACGAATCATCACAACGATAAATAAATAACACATTTTTAGAGAGCACAACAAAATGTGTTGTTGTGAGAATGAAGCAAATGCCAATAAAATTTTCATTGCCAAATGTTACACATTCGTGTATTCAAATTTTACCATTCACATGCCATTTCATGTGTTACGTGTCAGTTTTCGCGTGAAGTTATGGGCAATGGGATTTATCGTTAGCGAAAAGCAAAACCATTTTGGCAAATTAACGGCTAAATATCATAAGGCGAAAAGACTGAAATTCGACGGCCAACTAAAAGCTGACAGTGGCAAAATAGTGAAATACTATTAATGTCAGGTGACTGACTGAACTCTTAGTCGTGTTTTGATGTTTTGGTTGGTTGTTGATTGTTTATGAAGAAAAATATGCTTTCGGTTTGTTGGCAAAATTGATCATTCTGTTGTTTCAGTTAATATTTTGTTGAAAACAAATTGGAATGTAGCTGAATGAGCACTTATTGGCTATCACCAAGTTTAATTCCATCCATCCACTTATATTCAATTGATTCTTTTGAAGGACAACAATGAGCAATTTATGATACGTGTCCAAATATTATACAACATTTACATGAACTTTTGTTCGTATGAATGTAATTTTTTGCAGAGTACTTCCACAAATTACACTTGTTCAAGAGAGATTGAAAATTTTATTGGCTTTTTTGCTGATAGTCCGAATCCTTCTAGCTGCCTTTCAAAACATAGCTGAAGAAAAATTACTTACACAAAATTTGAATGCTAGTGTTTTCTATCCAGAAGTAACGTTTGAATGATTAGTACATCGTTTGAGTGCAATACGGAAAGCAGAAAAGAATTCATTCAGTCCACTTTCAAATTCAGAAAGAATAAAAATGAATAACGACAATTAGAGGCAGCAGTAAGTAGCGAGAGAAGTGTAAAATAATGTGAGCAAAACAAACGAAATAAACAATAAACAACCCTGATAATGTTAGACGGAGTAATGATAATACGATAAGGAATTGCGTGCATATGATGGCTTCACGTGCACCTGCGATGGTTCACTCAATAAAATTGCACAGTTTCGATGCAACAATGTTTGCTGACATTTGCACAAAGATAATAGCAACGAAACAGCCTCAAGATATGATCGCAGTGACTGGTCACATGAGGTCATCGTTTATCACATCTCTTTTGTTGTACAGCGTAAGATTTGTTGAATTAGTTGCTGGGGATACCTTAAGGATAGTTTAAAGTGAAAATCTTTTGAGCCTTCTTTTATTCCGTTTAGCTTTTTGGGTGTATAGAGCTGGAGCATTTTGAAGGATTTAAAAGCACTCTAATTTGAAATTAATGCGCCTACGATTAGCTCACTGCCATCATCGAGTTGTTTTTTTCACCGATTCCGCGGTAATCATTGTAGTTTTATCAGCTGATTTAAAAAAACTGCAATTCTCCACTATGAGTTCCCAATATTGCCGCATGAACCACCTCATAATAAACGTTATCGTGGAGATGGGAATAGTTCTGAGAGCAAAGTATAACGAATCGAATGTGGATACCTTGAGCTGATAAGAATCAACAGCGCTATTTTCGTGAATCATTCAAATCAGTGGTTCGCAAGCTTTCATGATTGACGATACATCGTGAAGGCCTTCATTTTACGAATGAAAGTTGGTTGGAAAATGAATTAAGACTTTATTCAACATCCTGTTTTGACTAGAAACACATTCACCAATAAAGACACAAGACGTTTAGTTGATTCTACTTTGTTGATTTGCGTTTTCTTTGTATTTTCCTTACAATTTGCACGGATATTGGAGGATTACATCAGAATGAAGACTGATGCAAAAGTGTCCACGCAGTTATTCATCTCAAACTAGAGCATGATCGATTCCAGAACGCAAAAGGAATACTGCAGCCAGAATACCCGAGATATTCTTCCTCATCTGTAAAAGACTCACTATCAGATAATTTTGTACGAAACATTGTAAACGATTGATCTGCAAAAGAGCAACATTCGTCTACCGTAAACTAAAAATTCATAACCATTTTCATGAGTTTACTCAGTTAGGGTAGTAGACAAGCTGCATGAAAATTACTCGTTCAACAAGGTGGTCACTCACAAATTCATTTTATAAGTAATATATTGACGTCGGCTTCATGGGCGCATACTAACACAATCGATCAGTTTTAAACGTTAAATGCTTAATGGTCAGTGATGGCATTCGACCGACGATCGCTCGGAAAAATCCAACAATTTCGATCGGAATTTCAACAGTCGGATCCCAACCGAAGAATTTGGGAAATGTTAGACTGATGTCAAAATGTTGGACTGACAGAATTTCAAAATGTCAATTCGTTTGGGTTCCAGCCGAGCAATTACGACAGCCGGTTGGAATTCCGACTGTCGGAAGTTGAAATGTGAATTGTCCGGTCGTATTTCGAACGGGCAATTCCGACGGTCAGTCGGAATTTCCATTGACATGAGATTTCGCTCGGATGTTGCCAATACTACTGGTTCATTAGTTGGCTCAGGAGAGGATTTTGGCTTCGGATTTGCACTCCATGAGCGTTTTGTTAGTGGATAGGTACGCTCTTTTAACAACAACATTCTTTACTGAGGTTTAATCTTACTTTTGAAGTCTTTCGACACATTTTCATTATTATTTTGATAATTTCTCACTCGAATACTTCCATGAGCCATATTATGGCCTTTCGACAACAGCGTATTTTTCAGTTCAGAAGGTTTACAAGGCGCCCACCAATGATGCTCGGAACGCCAGTCGTAAAATGCTTCCTCACACTGTACTGAAAAACGCAAATACTTTTAATCTCTTGCTCAAATCCATCTTCATTTTGTCGTTCGTTCAGCCATGCTGTGACCATTGACAAATGAATTCACAGTCGAACCATTATTTAATAAAGCTTCCGTTGACTGCTTACTTGAAGTCACCACTTGTTCCATAGTCAATTTTCAAACGACACTCTGCTCAGGAATATATGCTACATTCTCAGTCAATACGCTCTGTGATTTCATCAATGGAATTCTCCGAACAATTAACAAACGTACACTATGATCGAATTACTTCAGTGGCAGCACAGCATTGAAAGCGATGCATATAGGTGAAGCAAGTAATCAGCGATCGTCATTGCCACGCGTCACTACTGAACTATATAAACTGTGATCAATTAAGTGCATTTAGACTTTAGGAACTACTTGTGGTTCACTCAAGAATATTACTCCAGTGAACGCAGATGCAGATTTTAGCATGAGAATGGAGATGGAGTGCAATTTTGAGCATGCTTAGAAGCACTGTCTACAGACGCCGATTTCTGTTATTTTCAATATCACTGAGTTTCGGCACTCCTTCGTCACCGTTTCCTTGAAATATTTTTGCAGTTTCCAATATTCGACTAAGAAAGTTCCATATATTGCAGAGCAAATCGATTGTGAAGCAAGCTTTATGATGGAATAAGCTCAACAGGCTATGAAATGGTAAAGTTGAACTAAGGATACAAATCCGGAGCATGGGAGATGTAGCTGGATAAGGATTAGAGTGCAATTGTTCAGGTGTTTCACGACTGCAACTAAGTCATGCTTTTCTGGTAACAAATTTTATTTGATGTACCACATTCGTAGCCGATTGAGACAGACGGTCTATTTATTCACTTGGCTTGTCTCAGTCAGGAAATTTTCCATCTCCTTCTAGTTTCATGTTCGCCACGGATCTATATCGGATCACCAGTTAGTGTATTGTTGCGAATATTTGCTTTATGTCTCCTTACAAAATATTCGTCTGCTTCCATGTAGCTAGCTAACCAAATGATCACAACATATAATATCGTCCGAAATCCTAAAGCAATATTTCAACAAGACTGCATTAATCGCCTCAATGAGGATGTTGATCCACGATAGTGTCAGATTTAACTAGAAAACAACAACATCATTACTTCATTATCAACCTTTAATCACTATCATCACGTAGTTATCGTCTACTGATAAAGCTGACACTGTTTTCGTGTTATGCGAATAATTCTAATGCGATTTTCTACCGTGCTTGTCCCCCGTTTCTTGGGTGAGTCAGTCCATATGTGCTGATGATAGTTTGTGTGGATGCGTGCTCTCAGTGGCTGTTTGACTTTGCTCGTCGAGTTCTGTGTGTTTATGCGTTGGCATGCTGCTGCTGCTGCTGTTGTTGTGCATAATCGAAACTAATGTGATGCATCGAGCACACATATATCTATCTGCATAACATCGTTACGACTCACTACCCGTATGCATTCACATATCTTATACGAGTCTTTCTGCATCTCATATTATCTATCTTTCAAGTTCTCTCAAACGTTTTGTCAATATCTAGCAAATTTGATATTATTTCTATGAGTATTCATTGAATTTGTTTGTGTGTGTGTGTGTGCCTATAATTATCGTTTCTATCGCTGTCATTTCTGATTTTCATCCGTTCTCCAACCACTCTAAACCAATGGATGATGCCCGAGCAACCTATCAAAACCATTGCCAGATTTGCCGAAAGCATCACACAAACATGGAATGTCTAAAACAGTCAAACACTGTTCATCATCATCATCTCCACCTCGTTTTACCACATTCTAGACCGTGATTTCAAGTCTGCGAGCATGTTCACGTTGAAATGAGTTGATCACTAGAGCGATTTGATGGGATCCACTTTGATCCGTCCATAATGCAGTTGAGTCGGATCGTTTTATGCATGTAAACAAGCGATAAAGACGAATATCGTTGCGTTCACACATACACACAAACACAATCCATTCACATATACAGTCACCGTCCGTAACATTATTCTCAGACATTTCCATATCATCAAACCGTCATTGACAAACACAATCAGCTATCACACATGCATGCGCATTTATTGCTTCATTCACATTGAAAGTTTTTTTCGGTAGTAGCACTTAGTCAACGTTCTTGAATCAGGGCACTACAACACTGTTGAAATGTGTTTTGTCCGGTCGGTTTGCAACCGAGCACTTCCGACAGTCAGTCGGAATTTCGATGGACATGAAATTTCGCTCGAATGTCGTCAATATTAGTGGTGTGCATCCTAGTTGGCTGAGGAGTATTTTATAATTTAGCAAACATGGAATGACATCCTGCAAAGAGAAATTTGGTTTCGGATTTGCACTCTATGAACGATTTGTTAGTGGACACGACTTCAGCCCAGTTTATTAATTAACCGTCTCTGGTTTCATGACAGTATGATTGAGCTAATCTAAAATCAGACCATTTGCGGGTTTCTGAGGCTATTTGAAAAGTGTTAGGTTAAAACAATACGATTTTGAAAACTGCTAATCGAATGCTGAATCAGTGATTGCAAAACAGCCAACTTTGTATCACTGAAACATACGTGATTTGTGCATTCAGTAGTAGAAGCTTGATAACCGTTATTTCTAGATATCATTTAGATTTTATGAAGTGCATAGCCTCATTTCAGCACCCCAAGCCCAGTCGATTAATGTTGCGGAAAATTTTTGAATATTGTTATCATATCACAACTCAACAATAATCATCGAATCCAAATGATTTCATGCATTCATCCGACAATTCCTCACCACTAGTGCTTATCGTTAGCACTGAACGACTCATTGAAAATCGTCGTTTCAAATCAGAAACTCACCATTCAGATACTGATTAGTTTTGTTCTCGTTAAACGCACCAGTCGAAATCGAATGAAGAAAATGTTCTCTTGCGTGAAGAGAGTGAATTCTTACCAATGTCCTAATCCAATGATAAACGTAAGTGCATCATCGCCTGAACCGATCAAGCATCAAAACACACTAATAAATAACTCAACCAAGAATACTTTGCTTGCTCCTCGCTAAGAAAGAATACATTCATATTGAGCAATGACTTCTGCTTAACCTGGGGTTTGTTTGAGATTGAAGTTTGTCTGGAATCTCGAACCATTATTAAGGTAATTATTAATCATAGCTACCAACACGAATCAGTCATTTCTATCCGAATCAATGAAAGTATCAAAAAATGTGTCATGATTTTTGGGAACTTCATCCGAGGAAATCATCAAATCGCTGCACTATCTGTTGGATTTGATATGTGTGAGCATTTTTGTTTTTGGATAGCAGTCGGTCAAAAACTTCGACTGATCACATATTCCTTGTAAGTGCTTCAGTGAGGAGAAATCTTTGGTTTTTTGATACTGTGGAACTGCTGGGATAAGCTTTGTATCTGTTGGAAGTTGAGCATGATAAGGCATTATCATTCGTAGTCCACATCAATGGATAGGGCCAATTCATCTGGTGCGGTTAGTCCTTCCCTGCTACTAAATTTGTGAAAATGCTGTCAGGTTTGGGTCGAGATTTTTTAGTATGTGACCTTTTAGATTTCTTAAAACTTCGATTGATGATGACCTGCATTTCAATAGCGAACTGAAATTCAATTACATTCTTACATCTTCTCGTGCTTCGTTGTTGATTTACGTAAAAAAAGTTGCATTCAAGTGTTCAACGTTTAGAAAGTTTTTGTAGGACACTGTACTCTTCCCCTAAGTCCACACAAGGGTTGTTATTAGCAGTAGCTTTGGAAAGGAAATCTCACGATTTGAATTCGTTCCCGTTAACCTTTAAATTTTTGAGGAACAAGTACTTCATCCAGCTTTTGGTGATCAAGGAAATTTCGACAGCATTGAAAGCTTTATTTTGCGCTAGAATATTCAGCAGCGCTATGTTGTCCGAAACCTCAGCCGAGGCATAACTCCACCGAGAACACTTCCCTCACTCCTGGCTAAAACAGAATGTTTTCATATAGACCAACAAATTCTGCTTAACCTTGGATCTGTTTGAGGTTGAAGCTTGTCTGAAATGCTTGAAATAAATTGGTTCAGTGCAAATTGAAATAATATTATTCATTTTTTGCCACCAGAAACAGCTGATCCAGTCAATTTCGAGCAATCCTGCACAGAGTGTCTTGTCATCACAAAATTTCCAGTAGTTCTAAAAAATGTCTAACAAAACTAAACATTTAATTGTGATCGACGCACTTATTTTACGCATCTGGATAGACACTGCTCACGAGAAGTGCTCCAAAACCTAAGCTCCAAAAGAAAATATCACAGCACTATTCAGTTAGCGGAGCTAACACCGGCGCGACAGATTTTTCGGAAGTCGGAGCCGGAGCGAAACACATGAAATTTCGCAGCTGAAAATGCGAAACTGAATCTGGAGCAGGAGCTGGCCAATTTTCTGCCAAGTTAAACAACCTCATTCCTTCAACATGTATTGCTTAAATGCCACACACATTGATCATTCTTATATATTCGTTTGATTTGTTTGATCAAACTTTTGTACAATCATTCGAATGATTAGTTACGTGCATGTGCCACATAAGAATTTCCGAGAGGTTAGCTAAAGAACGTTTACAGAGGCTAAAACTGAGAACTGCTGCACGCTAATATCAATTGCAACACCGTTAATACAGATTCGAAAGATTTGATTAATATTATTCGTTTTACATCGTAATAATAATAATAATATTAATAACAGTGATATTAATATTTACTCTTCGTCATCTCTTATCGATGTCTAATGGAGCCAATCTATTTTATGTTTGTCACCGCTAACTCGATGTCGATTTCATTAGACCTTAAGACAAAGCTTGAGTTTCTTTTGGTTCATTACTTTATTGGTTCAAATGTATTCAATGTGGGGGTAGTTTGAATGAGAATTAATCAAAGTGGGCTATGATCTGCTTTAGATCAGAAGTATGGATTAGCTTGCAAACAACACTCATTAAATAGCTGTATTTCATCAATTTATTAAACAGCCTAAACTATTTGTGTCTGCTTGAAGACACTGAATACGTATCAAAATTATGAAATTTGTTTTCGTCACACTACTGATCGTCTTTCTTCTTCCTTCTTAATTCGTGCCCGAAGCAATAACATGTCATAGCCATAACTTCCTCATTCTGAAGCCATATCCCACACTTTGGAGCTCTGTACACTCGGTGACGAGCTGAATGGATCAACAAGCCAACTTGTGCTAAAGTGATCCTGATGACAAAAATTCGTTGCTGTACATATTAACTGAGAGCGGTTTACGGTTCTCATTTTTCATGCATCTAATAATTTCAACAAAATGAGAATGCTCTTAATGGAGCTCTTCTACGGTGGTAAGTACTCGCAAAACAAGAAAAATCCCGTTTTAAATCTCATCACAGTAGGAGTCAGTGACCTTGCAGCATTTTTTAAATGCCTATCGTGTCCATCAGTACAATTATTCTAAATGAATGATCAATCATATATTAATTCAAGTCAAAATTGAGACTAAAACAACGTGTACGGAAACGCGAGCATTGTGGCCAGCAACCCTAAAAGTGTTTGATAGCCTGGCTAATCCAGGTAATCCAGGTAATTCAAGTCAAAATACATACTTTGAGCCAATTCAGTCTCGACCTTTTTGCAATACACTGTCTATCACACCATGGAAAATTCTTGAAGACTCCATCGGTTTCCCTTTCAAATCCACTTCAGATCCAATGATTAACCCTTCCTCTGAATCACAACTGTGACAAAAACTGATTTATTTTCTTCTGACCGGCAATACAAAATTTTTTCCATACAATGTGAACATAAGGCGTTTGCTCAATGTTGTATATTGACTGAAAAAGCAGCCCTGAGCAAGTTATTAAAATGAACTGTGTCGTTCAAATGGTGAAGTTTACAACATCAACTATTTGTCGCTTTAAACTCATCTTATGAAAGCCCGTTTCTGGTTCGCTCAGGCTTGTATTAGTGACTGACTGAAGTGGACTGACTTATTAGCGACTTTAGTGATTGTGTTGAAGTTATGCAGTTCATGAGCTAAAACAAAAGCATTGATTGCCGGCAATAAGTGTGTGAAATTAGAGCTGGAATTATTATGAAATGGTTTGCATTGAACAATTAGATAACGGCAAATGAATAAAACTGCCTAGAATTGTTGAGGTAATTCATTAATGTAATGTTAATTCGTTCATTTCAATACATTTATCATAATGAAATATGAAGAGTGAAATAGTTTCTCTGAAATGATGTTTCGATATGTTTCTTTTGCAGTGGTGATGTTCTTGTTATAGCGATACTGATGATAATGATAAGACAGCAACGAAATCGATAACGTTCCGTCTTCTTTCGTTATGTCTTTCTTTGCCTTCCTTGCATACATCGTCGACACTTCTTCGTGTTGCTTGCCCGAATTAATGGATTTGCAGTTGAATGAATGGATAACAATCGCTGTCTTAATTCATTTCTTACTAAAGCACTACACACTACTTCAGTTACCTCTCTTCACTGCATGCGTTCAATACCGTTTATAATTCAGAGATTTGCTTCTATTCGCTTTGTCAGATCTAGTTTCAAGTTTAAAGGCCTCGAAGTTTTTTCATTTCAATTTAAATGGATGGCTGTATGAAATTAATTGCACGCAAATTAATTGCACGCAAAGGCAGATCTCATTCAGTTGGACAGCCGTCACAATCATATGGATCAGTTTCAAAGATCGAACAGTTCATTGCCCTGCATATTGCATGTTCAGTGAGCACAACTAGTACATGAGAGAGATTCCGTTGTAAGTTCGGATGGCAAACGATCGTGAACATTGCAGTAAGCATGCACACATTGCTGTTAACATGTTTAATTTTACAAGGAAGGAGAGCGAACATTGTGAAGAAATTCATAAGGTGACATGCGTAAAATTTGTTTATTTTTTGAAATAGACTAATCACATGCTCTCAAAACAATTTGTGAGAAAAGTCAAAAGTTATACAAAAAAATCACGAGAATCATGGGTTATCTGCTGTCTTCTCTGCATTAACCGTTAACGAAACGATGAATCCGGTTGGTTCCACAACGGCGTTCAAAATTTGAGGATATTTTTTGTATTTCTCTAGCAAGTTGCGCTTTACGGTTGCTTTGTAGCTCGGCTGATTTAATGAAAGAGTGACTGTTAGTCAACAAATCAGTCAAAAAACGACGGAGTTTGAATCAATTTGTGACATCCAGATTTGGTGCAACGGGATTTGTCGGACTCAATCAAAGAATGTCCAAGCTGTGAAGATTAGTTTGCAACCACCAGAGGAGCTTTAATGCTTCACTGCTAAGCAACTTGACCAGATCTATGAAAATTCATGTTTTGATATATTCCGTCGATCACGAATAGCAAACGGATGTTATAGTTCGTGCACAAATTCTTCTTGCCATGTAAGATAACGACTGAAGTCTAGATGATACACGATTCCATCCAGGCAGCTGAAAAAAACTGCTGATCACTTTAGCATTCAGCAGTGCGAGCTCCCTCATAAGTCATTTCTTCACCTGTCACCGTTACGTTTAACGATCCGAACATAATATTCGGTAACGCTCTATGAATTCTGCAATTTTGCGCTCATTTTGTGGTATTTCATTTGCTTTTTAGGTTTCAACTGTTGCGTCGAAGAAATTTGTTGACTATTATTCGATGCCTTCTGGGTGGATCGCGTTCGTCGTTATTGATCATTGTTATGACACATTCATCATTTGATTGTTTCGATATTTTATGCCCTATAAACAATACTGACGTAAATAAATAATTCATTACATCGAACATGTTGTCAATCGCCATTTCCACTGAACTTGTTTCGTAAAACTCGATTGTATCGAAGTATTTCCCACTCTTATATACCTAACACAAGATTTTGCCGATTATTTCTTATGTTGATTTTTCATGTCACAGAGGAATCACCACCAATTGAAGAAAACTAAACCGGATGAATCCGATGTGGTCGGAGAAAAACAGAAACGATCAACTGAATGATCCGAAGAACCCCGTCAAAAATTGAGCCGGCTTGACTGGTTCCATTCATGATTATTTCAGAATGAATTTTACTCAAACCGTGATTTTGAAGAAAACGTGCGAAAATGCAGTTGGTTGGTGGAGAAGATATCCTAGTAATGACGAGGACTTCAAGGTCCACAGTTGAAGTTCATTCAGAGCCATTCACTGTCAGTTAAACGATGGATGAACATGTACAAAAGCTGGAAACAATAGAAAAATGATCCTTATTTGGTGATGATTATTGGTCATATATGAAGTTAACTTCAATTTCGAACAATGATTAAATAAAAATTGAGCCATTCATATAGCATTCAGCGATATGTGAAATTGCTCATTAATGATGATGTTATGGACTAATTGAGTAATATGGCATGGTAATCTAATTTCGCATTATTATAATGTGCTTACTGATCGTGAGTTAAGATTAAGTTAGTATTGAATGAGATATAAATCAGAATCAATGAAACATGTTCGTGAAAATAGATGGCTTGAAAGCATGAAACGCAGACTGAATGGCCTCAACTTGTTATAAAAGTGAGAACGGCGGTATTTAGCGAAAGCAATGGACAGAATAATCTGAGAGAAATGAAACAACGCACAAAAAAGAATCAACGCAACAGGTAAATACAAATAAATGAAGCAAAATGAGTTTACGACTGCAAAGGAGCAATTCAATTTTCGTCATTGCAGAAAAGCATCGGCTTATGTGCTATGGGGTTTTTTTTCAATAAAAGACTGCATTTTAGCCATGGAAATTTTTCTTTATTACGCACTCGTTTTGCTCATGGAATTCCTGAATTTCTTCTGATGCAGTTACCTGACGTTGTTGAAGACATCCACAGCTAACCGCTTTCAGTCAAGTGATTCAAAGTTTCAAAGATATTTTCAAGAGTATCTGCGATCGAAATTTCACCGTGGTGTACTTCAAAACGTAGATGAACGTTTCTCTTGGTAAACTTCTGTAACAGCTGTGAGGTTTCCATAGATCATTTATTTTCGTGATTACCTCAAACTTGGTAAGTAAACCCACATACATAATTGGTAAACTTCAGTCGGAACACGTGTTTTTTCAGTTGAAAAATGCAGATGCTAAACACTGACTAGTGAGTTGGTTAAGTTTGTCTTGATGATGTGTGTGTGACCCGTCGGCAAAGTTTCGCACCCTGAATCGTTTATGTCAAATGATGCCACGTACCGTGATAATGAATACTTGATATTTGACGAACATTAAGGGTTAAGAGTATTGATCTAAAGCATCAAATACTCCAACGTTTTTATCAGGTTTGGCGAGTGAACCATCAAGAGCACGGTTGAACGAGAGCACACAAAGCTCTACAACCTGAACTCAGAGAGATTCTTCGTTTGAATTTCGCAATTTCACCAGACGAACTGATCAATTGCTTTTGTCGGAATACGTTTTCCGTAGTTACTTCGAGAAGCAATGCGCATATGGGTCTCTTTTTATGTAGAACGGGACCTGTGTGAGCTTTTATACGCAACAGGACTATTTTGTGTGCTATGGGCTTTATCTGAAGAGAATTAGAATAACCTACTCATTTGTTTGTTGCCATTCGAATGCTCCTCACGTTCGTTCATCTTATAGCGAAAGTGAATGGCTCGCCGGAAATTTAGTAACAGTCTTATTCGTTCTAAGGCAACTTTTTCCATGCCAGAACCAATCAATATCTTTAATAAATGTCTCATCGTTATTAATCGTCAGCAAGAGTGCTTTTGCTCACTTTCCGATCCTCACATGAAACGCAACGCAATCGCAGAAGTAACGACAAAAAACATACAGCTCAGAAGTAGGTTGGAAGCATGCATACATACTAGCACTGTGAACACCGAATCGTTTCAGAGGAGGAAGTATTTATGAAAATTTTTTTTGATGGCCTTCAGCAACCGTAAGAGCTTGGTCAATAGCCGAAACCCATTGCTGCCAGTGAAGTGTTCGATCGATGCCTTCAGAAATACAATCTTACAGTTATCAAGTCTACTTCAAAGAGAAAAATTATGTATGGAATTGGGAGAAGCGGCACATTTGAGTTCTATGAGGTTTTTGCATGCGCAGAATCTCCTATTCTCTCCACACTCGTTCGACCAAAAAAGTCCAATCTATCTCTTAGAATCATTCTGAAAATTTGAATTTTTTCACTTGTAATATCGCCACAGATTCCACTGCGGTCATAGCTTCATGACTGGAAAATTGAAATGGAAATTCCAGATTCTGGAGAATAGAACGACCCAATCGGAATGCTTTTCCAATACTTGACATTCTTGAACAGTAAGCTGACAACATTATAATTTTTCCTGTCGGATTGAAGATGATAGTGCTTCAAAAGTTTAAACCGGTGACATGAGTTGAAGTTTCATCATTGCCTATCTAGAATTAGCATGCAAAGTTGAGATACGCACAGAAATTTCACATCTTTGAGTCATACCGATTTGTGCATATTTTGCATTCGATAACCTTTGTTCAAATATATCTCATTTTCATGAATCCATATTGTTTTCAGCTATAAAAATAAAACAGTTTCATTTTAATGGCCCCTCGAAGCATTTATTACTTGAATTGAGTGAACACAGAAAAACAACCAGCGATCCACGACCCACCAAGGCGGCATCAGACTCTCGAATACCACATGATGTCTCTTTGACAAACTTATATGCGCGCACAATCACAGCTTTTTTAGAAGTGCTTTCAAGTTTTGGTTCATTCAAAGCAAGCAAAACCCTTTTGGGAATCCAGAGAAGATTTTCGCAAGTAACGCTTAGCCTAGTTTCAATCAGCTCCAGATTCGCGATCCAGAGAATTTTGAACGATGAGAGGCGGCTGAAGATTTCAATGAACAATTTCAGATGACAACCATTCGAAATCTCAGAGAATTTGATACTGTGTTGGTTAGCAAAACCACGCCAGAGATATATGCACGTTGTGTGACACGAGATGAAATGGATGACTGCAGACCAAAACTCTTTTAATCATCAGCAGTTATTAAACAATGAAACACACCTGTTTATCGCTGTTCATTTCACTTTTCTATCACCTTCACATTTATTTCTTCCGAATGTGATGCGTATCTCCACCGATTCACCTTAGCGGATGGCAGTGCTAGGAATCAACTGATTTCTCGTCTCTTGGAACTTAATCTCAATGAATACTTTGGCCTCTCAATGGAGCCAAGGGTTTTTTTCTCGCTGCCGCTCTGCAGCAATTTCCGATTAGACTTGCACTCCTCCCATCCCACTAAAATTTCCTCGTCCAGCTTCTTCGTACTCTGCCGTAAACTTCAGGTGTTCTTTTTGAGAAAGTGTTCATAAAAATTGTTTAATTGGATGTACTGTCACATATTGGTGGCCCTACTGACCACACCATTTCATTTCTGTTCTTTGATGATCACATGTTTGTACTGAATAAGGTGTAGAGAATAAGCTGTACTGAACTTTTCTCCTTTTCATCTCTCCGTTAATATCATACATCAAATTATTCTAATCATTCGAATCTTTATCACCTTTAAAGTTAATATATTGACGTTTTTAGTTATTGTGATCATAGGTACTTGTGAACTACCACATTGTGTCATTCTTCGTCATATCCTGTTGCTATGATGACGACTGAAGCACTCGATTCGCTTATTGTGCTGGTTGACTGTAATGAGTTTGCTTCATGTTCGCAATTCACAAACATTTCCATTGAAAATGATGAAATATTTAATGAGTCATGAATTAAAAGATTCAACGTCTTCGTTATATTTCATTTTCTCGAGTGCTTTGAGATGTTTTCTTTAGTGATTTTGTTCCACTAACGCCACAAACAATTCAAACGCAGTTGATGACCAGTCTCATCCTGTTTTCCACCAACTGATCCGTTCACCTCATATGTCAGACAAATATACGATACGGTGGTGGTGGTGATAATAAACTATCAAGTGGAATGGTTAGGGAGGATATTGTTGATATTAGCAACAAAAAGTAACAATATCAGTGATGCTGATGTGATATAGTCTTTGTGTGTTTGTGTTCGTTCGTTTTATGCTTTTGCTGTTGCTGCTGCTGCTGCATTTGCCTGTCCGTTTATTCAATCATTCCACTCCAACCAACCAACCAACCACCATCTATCCATCCATCTCATCAGTCAGTTTCCATCATACCAAAGACTGAATGAAGTGACGACCACTGCGATTCACAACAACCACCTTGTATCACCGCTTCGTCACAGTTTTGTTGCCGACTCCCCCCTTACATCATCATCAACATTCTTGTCTCATGCGTAATAAAATATCGTTTCGTTTCGTTTGTTCTTTTCATTTCTAATCATTACTCAACTAAATCACTCTAAAACGCCGCCGTACGATTATAATATAAAAATATTTGGCTGCACGTTCACAGACACAGCAGCTCTGTGCGCTCTTCGAATCGTCGTCACAGCACAGCGATAGAGCGTTGTTGCTCAGCGATCATCATCGCACACACACACACACACTCACATTTATCATATCGCTTCTATCTTTCATATGCTTTATTCCAGTGCTTTTCAGCAACTTTTCAACACATTCACCACATTCAGTTCGTCACCATCTGAATTGAATATTTTTGACCTGATATTAGATTTCTTATCCAGTCAAAGTTGTTTACCAGACCAGTGTAACTCCTCTTATCGTCACATACACACAAAAACATTCTGACACACACACACACATCAAAAATCGATTCAGATCGCGTTAGAGTGTGTGCGTCGCGTACACCACGCCCATTGAGTCAGTGCTCACCCTCCCACTTAATACGGATTACTGTAAATTTTGGCCATCATCCCGGCGTGCCATAGAATTGTGTTGATGCGCTCGGCTAATATGCTCGGTCGTAGCCTTTCAATTGAAGTGTTTTCAACGTTACACTAGCTAATCGCTTGATTGCGATGAATAATCGTTCAAAATCACTTTCGACAATTGTCGTTTTTTTATGAAAATTTTGAAAATTCAATCGGTTTTGTTTGAATAATCATATTATTGTACGCGGCGACCATCTATGATAGTTATTAACTACTAACTCGTTCTTACTATTCATTCTATTGCACTGATGAATCGCCGCCGCTTTCATTCCATTCACTCATATGTCCATCCATCGCACATTCATCACATCATCACGCATCTTCTTATCTCCATCCACTATTCTCAGCGATGCTGCTGACCATAGCGTTTGTCGTCGTCATGTACGACTTGCGCGCTTAAGGTTTCGCAGCATTGATCTAGATGCGCAATTTGGCGATTATGGGAGAGTGGATGGTGTGACTGAAGAACATTTGAAAGTACCACATACCATACGATACTGTATACACACAAGTGCTTACTGTACTCACCGTAATCGTAACTTAACGAATATTTCAGCCGAATCGCTCCCGCAGACATTCGAGCGCTGTTTAGAGTTGAACTGGTATCGCTCATACCGGGACCGTTTGCATTGTGATGAAGTATATGAGTGGGCCTACCGTATCGCCTACAGTAACTGCGACGAGAGGCTTCCCAGGTAATCGCTCTGAATCACTATCACGCCTAACATTTCTCACATTTGAACATCTTGCACGATTGTTGGTTTGTCTAGAAACAATGCTATGCGTACTGTACGATGAGAACGTGAGGGGTACGGTCACTTTTGTGGCCATCATACTGTAACATTTCAGATACTGTAACATTTCAGTTGAAAATGTGAATGTATTAATCGAATACCGTATGGTCAGAATAGCCTACATTGCTGTTTCATAACTTACAGTAACTGGTTTTTTCGACTATCGTAATTAGTCTGCGTTACTGTAGGTAATGGAACATGTAATACTGTAGACTATTCTGCAATCCTATTGTAGCAAGTAGTATCTATCATAGGTCGATGTCGAAGTGTTTGGTTGAGTGAACTACTTAATTGGTGCATTGCAGTAATATTTATGCAACAAAGTGCGACAATTGGAAATGCAGTGATGTTGAATGTGCTGTATCAAGGAGCGAATGCGACGACATCAGATGAACGAGATCGTTCTTCTGAATGCCCGTCGCCACATGCTGCACTCGAGTCTGCATGCAACACACCTCCACCGATACTCGACAAATATGGTACGGATGACATAAGCAACAGAATTGCCGTGAAACCTGAGGTGGTGGTGCATCCTTTTTGAATTTGAACACCTTTCACTGTCCATTCGAATGAAGTGTAACAGAAACGTTCATACAACTTGAAGCTCTTAATAGCATTGAATATGCGATTTGCATTATTCAGTCATAACACTGAAGGCGCGATTTTGAGAAGAACGCAGAATTGTGAACAGTTTATTTGAATGTTTCCCAGTGCAATCAAGCACATGGATGACTATACTCAACTAAGGCATTTTGACGATATCAATGTCCGTTTCCACATTTCACCGTTTATCCATTCCATAAGCTTATCCATAACCGAAATCATTTCAAAACTCGGAGAATATCAGCTCAATTCAATGTGACAAGCAATAACAAGTATTGATACTTGAGCCATTCGAAATGATGCCCATTGCGTATCAAATCATAATCAGTCCAGAATTCGAACAATCACATAAAAGCGTTTTAAACAGTTCATCTGATTCAGCTGCCAGACGTTGACAGCGATATGGATACAATAGCGATCCTATCGGTGCAGGTCGATAATACGAACGGCAACTGCAATGAACAGCAACAAAAGCAGCATAGCACTCACAAACTTAAACCTCAGCACCAATCACAACAACAAAAATCCTCCACATCACTCAAGGACAATACCAGTTGTAAAGAGGTAGTACAGCCGCTTAATAACTACTTTTTTCTTTATTGTTACTGGTTCCATCAGAAGTCTATCGCTTCATAAAGCCCCTCATAAAATGGCTGACAATGAGTGCAATTTGAATCTGTCCAATAAAATTTGGATTTTTAAGTTCCACTATTCGTACGTGAATCGGCACGAATTACCTTAGGTATTACTCAAGAAAAGATCCCATTGATATTATGTCTGTAATGTTTTGAATTCGATTGAATGACAACCATTGTACTAGTTGAAATTTTTTTGAAATTGGGCTGAATTTTGATAAATTTTCTGTTTTGCTTAGGTTCGACGTTCACAACGTAAAGCTGGGCAAGCACCACGTCGTGATGATCCGTTCGATCCGAAAGGTATTCGTTTGCTTGTCACACATTGGCCTTACTGTCGTGAACGACGACGAAGTGCAGTTCTAATACTGATAAAATCATAAATTTTCTATTATCCACAGCTGCAAATTTGAGCAGAAGCCGAATCGGTATAGTTACTGTCGGCAGACAAATGAATCGGAAGTCAAAAAATTTGCTTCGTTCATAATTTTGCTGACAGAATCGATGTTAGCTGGGAAAAGCTTTATACAAAGCGAATATAATTCCATAATTGTAGGTTCAAATTCAAACGATGGATCTACAGATGATGCATCCACATCGTACTTAACAGCCAAAAAAATCAAATCAGAAGGTACTATCGATATGACCATTCCATTATTTCTTGATAGAGAACATTCATTATATCTGCACAAGCTTCCTCGAATTGCTGATTTCTAAACCAATGCTTTCATCATCAGTGCGTTTCTTCCTGAAGCACATCGCTGTTGATCTGAATTCAGCATTGATTTTAATAATTATTGAATATATGAACCGGTGAAGACATTCAAATGATAGTAATGGGTAATAATCAGTTATAATATTCGATGGTTTTGAAATATTCAGAGACAGGAAGGACTCGCGAAGGAAACGAATATCAGGCCACTGTGATACCCACTGAGGAATGGATGGAGCCTCCAGAAAGCTACAGGTGCCGAATTATTCAGTCGGATTCTAGAAATCTAAGAAATTCGTTTTCCCGAAATAAAGTTTTATCGAAGTTGAAAAATGTTACTGGATTGATTCATGCGCAGCATACTTACTTTTGCATTTTGACGAAGACATTATTCAAAAAGCCATTATAGTTTGACTAATCGTAAGACAGTCGTGGCAAGAACTGCTTGCTGGTCGCGTTCGAATCAACAGAAGTTACGCCTTGACTAAAGCATTGATCTTTTGAAATGTTAGCTGAGAATGTATGAAATTGAGTTGGATTCAGGAATGAAGAAATAGATAGAGACGTATGTGTTTGGCGCGATGATCATAATCGTATTGAAAGTAAGGAATTAGAAGAGTTCTGTCAGGTGACACGTCAACAGTTTGGGTTCGATGTTGCGAATGTTTGTGATTTCATTAATTCAAGTTTTCTCATTCAAATGTCAAAGCAATTCTTTATTATGTTAATTCATTCTGAACCAGTTAAAGACCGAACTCAAAAGTTCGTCCAGTTTGAGTTTCTCTTGAAGCACTTTCAACATCAGATATAACAGATCATTTCATGGTATTGAATTAGTTTCCCAGAAACGTTCGCATGTTCATTCAACTAAACTTCATAAGGAACTTTCTTTAGCATTCATTGAAAGGCAAAAATTGTCAAATGATTACTAATCAAGCGCCATCATCTGCAAAATACAAAAGCAAATTTTCAACTATGCCTGATATACGTCAGTCTGATAGTCAATATCACTTTATCGCTTAATAAAATCACCAGAAATCGACGAACATTAACATTGCCTCTTCAGATCAGCAAAATGTTTTGTTGTATTTCTGAAAATTGATTTATGCCCGAAGAATTCATTGCGAAAAGAAAGTGATTATTGAATTTTACCAATGAAATGAACGAACCGAGTGCAATCGCTGATAGTTCAACATTGAAAGTAGTAAAGTTGAGTGAAAAAATTTCAGTCACTGGAAGTGATATACTATAATAACTATGATATGACGCTTGCGATGGAACGAGTCGAAGAAATGATTCCACCGAAAGAGGAACCACTGAACGCTGCCGAACAGCGTCTCTTCATTAAGTCGATCAATGTACACGGAAAAAACTTTTTCCGTATGCAAAAAATGGTATTGAATTGTTGAAATTCTGAAGTTCAGACATTTGTTCAATTGAACTTTCGTCGTGTTCATGGTCAATGAAATCACAAAAAAAAAATCACAAAACCGGATTGTTTTACATCAACTGTTGCTGATGCATTACTTTTTGAAGCAAAACACTGCAAACCGCCATTGAATGCTGCTAAAAAAATTTCACACAACAGAAAGTAGTCATTTCAACCTAAGCATCAGTTCGAATCATTTTTATGCACAGATATTTTTGCGCTCATCGCATTCACCTTTAAAGAAAGACTAACAATATACGAATCCTTAAATTGTTTTGTGAGAGTCGTTCAAATTTGATTCCGTTCCTGTTCCCAGCTGTAAGCATTCGCTATTTTCCATTTCTGCAATAACACTGATGCATTCACTCGCGTTACCAGTCGAGGAAACGAACAGCATCAAGAATTTGTTCAGAGAATGTAACACATTCCATTCATATAACACATACTACAGATTCCGACACGATCGGTCAGTTCACTTGTCAATCATTACTATTCAACGAAGAAAGCGCGATGTTTTGGTGTGATTTCAGATGAACCATGTCCACTCATGCTCAAGTTGGTATTATGTTTTTTTGAATTGCTTACATTTCAGATTCACTCAAATTGCAAAAGAATCGGCGATTAATGACGATAAATTTATCCTTGAATATTGATTTGAAAGTTTTCAAAAATATCACCTCAGTGCATAAGACTGGACAGATGCGTATAATTTACTGTTGTGAAAAAAGCAACTTCTGAGAGACTTAATTGGAAGCGAATAGAGTCTATTTGAAGAGAAAACAGTTGCGTTGAAATGTTTCACTTTACTCCGTAGAGCATAATTTCTTCACAAAAACTGTATCACCTTCATAGTTCAAAAGTAAGTTAGAAGTATGATGCATCAAATACGTTCTCAACTTGAAATTTCATGTCCGTACGTTCCACTCGTCAACAAATATCATTTTCAGAGTGTGTGATGATGAGAATCCAGTGATCAGTCGTAGAGAATGCGACAACTGTGCACCGTCAAATGTTCGTGCGCAAAAACGGAAGAAAGGACGTTACTGTGCAATTTGCGATCTCTATTTCAGGTGGCGTCTTCGTCGAAATTCTGTCTCCGTCCCATCGAATAATATCAATTTGCTGTCCCTAGAGGTCTTCATAGGGTCGTGTTCATTGTAATGAAATGAACTTCGCGCGGTTTCAACGCAAAAACGTTTCTGAATTGAGGAATTCAAACTTAGAGAATATCTTCCTGAAATGTTTCGGAATTGATCTGAAATCACACTTAAAATCAGTGGAACTTTATCTCTTCCTCAAAGTCATTTGCAAAATATCACAATATGGTTGTTGTGAATTTTAAAATGAAGAGTGCATTGTGTTATGCGCATATCTGAAACTGAAATAACTGAAAAATGCAGGAGGATGAAACGACCTCGTCCATATACTGTTCCGTTGAAGCAATCAGTCGATGACGACGAAGGTCTGTTCTGTTTATTGATCACTTCTCTGATTGACATTCGACGATTGATGATCGGTTGTTGTTCAGTTGATTGAGTGTTCAAATCATTCATCAAATAGTATGACTGTATCTGTATTTTTTTGGTCCGGCAACGGAGGGGATTTTTAGAAGTTTATGAATATGTGAAATGTTATGAATTGGGCATATCTTATGCATCGATTCAAATAACAAAACGCCCTGGATTTAGAGTGTAATTTGTTGATATTGAGAGCACGAAAGACTGACAAAAATGTGCCCGAGCAAGTATGTCACTTCACTCATTGCGTTCAGCCATAATTCTCTTGTTGGTTTACAATTAGTCAACTTCGTTCTCTCCTTTCAGGTGTGGTAGCGGTCGATGGAATGGGTTCACCTCCACCAATAACTGGGTAAATCTGCAAAATATTCAACAGAATGTCAAGCATCCATCACCTAAAAAAACATCATGAGAGAACAAGCAATGATTGATGAGCATTCTAGTCAGGAGAAAATTGTTTTTTGAAGGATTTACTTAAAGACACATCGTTGGTTCATTTGTGCTACGAATAGAATTCATTAAAAATTTTGGTGCTTCTGACGGATTGTTTTGCTCTATGCATGTCAAGAACACTGAATAACTTGTAATATGCGCTCATGGGTATGAGAGAAATCATTACGAACTTTGGAAAGCCTCTGGTTTATTCTAAACAGACTACTGTTTGGCGACGATAAGATATGGTATCGGACGACACTTGAGAATCGGGTAGTTGTGCTGTTTTGAGCACTACTACGTGCACTACTGAGCCAACTCTCCTAACTGTGACGACTCGAATATTCTGAAAAAGGGTCATTTTATGTCAAAATATCTCCGCTTTAGTTGAAATGCGAATGAAAAATTTCAGTCTAAAAACTGCGTGTCAAAAAAGTTCTTCACATGACTGCTCGTTCACATCATCGCATTATGCAAAAATTCGTCAACAGAATCTATCCCAATGGACTATAGATGAAGAGCTTGAAGCCCTCAAAGGTATTTCACATCTTCGAACATTCCTTCCATGTTCCTTACGATATTTACGAGTCGCGTCGTATCGACTGCATTATGAATCGCTGAAAATTTCAACTAATTTCAGGATTTCATCGCTTTGGCAAAAACTTCAAGGCAATCTCGGAGTTGGTGAAAACGAAGACACCTGAAATGATACGACGTTTTTATGAGGATAAACAGTCAACGTTTCGCATAGAATATGTTAGTTGAATGTGTTATCGTACTGAATACTGCGATGAATTCGTGATGAATCAATTGGGATCCATCGGTTTTTGTGTCGAGAGAAAGTTATGTGCTAATTTTAACGTCGTCGTTGTTGTTGTGAATTTCAGTCGGAACGCATATTCCATTGACAATGACGTTTTGATCTGAATAGCGAAAATTATGATCGTGACATTGCGATGCTATCATCACATCCAGCCCGGGCTGGTGATAGTGATGATGAGCATAAGATGGTGTTGAATTGTGCAGTAGTCAATTGGCAATTAATTTGCAGTTGATAAACACACATAATAAGTCAGTGAGAAGTGAAGAGCGCCTGTCAGATAGCGAATCAACAGCCGCCGTTTGCAAAGGCATCGTGAAAGATACCGGAAATGGTTGCGAGAATCCCGCCGTAAGACGTTCCCAAAGAACGGTTCTATTGGAACCAGTGGTAACACGTATGACAACAAGACACGCTCCAAGTGCCACTTCAGTACCGATATCAGCAACAAACTATGAAGAAGCAAATATGCCCTCATTAACATGACAATCCTGAATTTTGCAAATCTTCAATCAGTTCTCAGAATATTATACCGCTGGTTGATTATTTTACCACTGATCTTAGCTCAACATTCATCGATCGAATATCACTACGACTTTCTAGCAAATATTGAAAGTGCATTGATGATGCCCAACGTGTTGTATATGGTAGATGCCGAACATCATTTAAATCCATCTAGAATGGTGCACAAACAATTCACGAAAATTCGAGAATTTCAACGAAACGGTGGAATGTTGTTGATCGTATGCATTGTCGATGCTTTAATCTGATTCATATCGAATGTCAGTGCTTATCTCAAAAGCAGACTGTCGTTTTCTAGCTTTATGTTGAATGTACATCAGCAGTTCAACAGTGGACGCATCCCGTTCGCTAGAAATTCGTAGTGATCGTGATCGTGATCGTGAACCGAATGTTTACATCAACAAAGAATACGTTTTCTGAGCACTGCAATTTCTTTGCTGACTGTATGCTACTCAGTTAGTGGCTTCGGAACCTAAAGAACGGCAATTCCACGTAGATACAGCCTGATAGGTGAAGAAGGATGTGCCGTTTAGAATTCTGTTATATTTTGTCGTTATTGGCACATGTTTAGCTCTATTGCACCTTCCAGACACATTATTCAAGCCCTTAGACCAAATGATATCTTCAGTCAAATTACTTCCTGAATAGATCACGCCAACCTACACCTCTTCATTGTTCTTTTGTTTTAGTGGAATTTCCATCTTAATCATACGTAAAATTAACCAACAATTTGCTGCTAATTCTCCCGTGATTCTCTTCTCATTCTATTTGAATCTGATCCACGTTGTTCTCCTCCTGAAAATTCTTCGAGTGGGATTCTATCCACCATTCTGATGTTTCCTTTTCCCTATATCAGTCTCCAGTTGACTGCTGTGTCCTTGATGTTCTCATCCTCCAAATATACTAGAGCATTCCATCATACCAACTGCAAAAACATTATTGTTCTTGATCCACTGATGTGTTTTCTATAACGTATTTTTTCGCTGAATGCATTTTGATCGTTCATGACAGCAGGCTAGTTACTTTGCAGAAAATTTCGAATGTGTCAAAGTGAAAACCGCGTTCTTACATAACCACTCTAGCTTTAAGTGTGGAGTCCGTTTGCTGCTGGGACTCGATTGATGAACAGTCCGAACTGCGATTCGGAATACAATCGAAATTGTGTTGCCATTGCGTATTAACTGTAGCCTCCAGATGGAGTCGTTTCTATCTTAAAAAGCGAACGTGATCAGTTGAAGCACTGTACGAATCAGACTCGAAAACATCAACCGTTGGATAATTTTTTGATGACATTATCCACATTTTTGCAATCAAACAACCAACAATTTCGGTCTACGGTCCATTGAGCTTTGTGATAAGACTATTTATATATGTCAATCGAATTTTCATTAGAGAATATGAATTCGTAATTTGTCTTTCTTCTCTTATTCTTTCAATTGTTTTTACATTAGTACAGGTTATGATTTTATCTGTAATATATCCACGCTCGTTTTAGAGCGCATTTTGCTCTTTCACTTCAAGTTTGAATACCGTTTCGTTCTCTTCATTCGTTTGTTCGTTTATCTTCCTCGTTAAACGTCTGAGCCTCAATTTCATCAATTCTTAGCCGAGTGGATGAGAATTGTTGTCGTTGCCGAATCGACTTTATCAATTTTATCATTTTATTAGCCTAAATGTTTATTTTTTGCACAACTTTATCTTTGCGTGCAGCACTTCGAAAACGGGTATAATTTCTCAAAGTCGCTATCATCAAAGACTTGTGAATTGGTCGAATTTGAAGCGGCTTGAGGTGCTTACTTCATAGGGTTTTTTTTGGTGATCGAAAAGCCTGTGAAATAGATCGACAACGACACGTTCTTGTCTCACTGTCAATAGCACTTACAAGTGATCATCAGCAATTTGTTGAGACAACTTGTTATTGGTCGCTGATAAATTCATGCGTTCGTCGTCTCATTGATAATTCCATCCTCAGGCATCCATACAAATGATTAATTGTGTTTTTCATAGTTCTTTTTTTATTGCACTGATCATTCAGCCAAACAACTGATACTTATGAGCATGAACTGGTCTTATTTGTTATTTGCATCAGTGCGCTTCATGTAAGCCATGATTGCTGTATGGGTTGTATGATCGGATTAGAGGTCATTCGTATGCCAAGCTCTAGCGCGAGTGTCCACGGAATTGTATATCCACTTTAGAGTTGTTATCTTCAAATTTCATATCTGTTGTGTACATTTTGATCCGCTGCAAAACTGTAATATTTTTTTGTGTGAAACAGCTTTTGGCTTATTTATTATTCGTCGCTGTAGTCTTTGTTTATTTTGTCAGTGAATTATTATGCAGTGAACTGCTGCTGCTGCTGTTTTTATTCTTGCTCGGTACATGTCGTCGCATACAACGAGATTAGCGCATGGTGACCAATTTCAGAGCCATGTGCTGATGAACGGAAAATTCGAATTTTCTCATTCCATCCAAAGCTAAAATCTCGATCGTTTGGAATCGTTGAGGTTTTAAGCAATTGATCTATCGATATAAATCGTTAATTGAGCTACTTCAGTGAGGTTTTGTGATCAGTCAGTGCAGACGAAGCATTTTTGAGTGTAGAGTTATGCACGGATGTGAAAACTGTTCAGCAAGGCTATAAGATTGCAATCACGATGGGTGATTTATCTTTTGTAATTTCGCCCTTCAAACAATAGCACAATTTAGCATAATAAATTATCATCAGTGGTTACACAGACAAGCCGAATGCATCGTTGAAACATGATAAATATTGATCAGAACTTGGAAATTGTTTCCGAACTTCGGCATGAGTTTGCTGTGTATCGTTTCTATTTAGCGAGCTGAACGCTCAAAGCGAAACTGCTTTTGTGAAGTTGTGGCGGTAGGGTACTATCATGGAACGGGTTTATTGTGCTTTTTTTATGATTCAAGTAATCATTTCGTTCATTCAAAACAATCTTGTTACATATAAGTTCAATTGTTTTATCTTTCATTGCAACCGTTTACGTTTCAGTTGTTTTATAATCATTTTATGGAGTCTATACATTCGATATTCATTCATGTGATTGTAGTAGAAATATATTATCTTTGCTATTTGATTTTTCATTGCTACGTCATTGATGTTTGTAAATTTGATTTTAATAATTGTAATCTGGATCCACTATTCTACTGAAGAATAAAATCGTCCGTTCTCTTGCAGCTGAAGTTTCATGCGTTTGTATGAGTAGTGTTGTTATGAAAAAACTCGTGGAAGAATATGTTATAGACACTTTAAGAGAAGCATCTAAGTATTAATGACATATTTATTTATTCAATCAGCAGTTACAAGTCATTACGAGTTCATGCCTCTCTGTTATCACATTATTTCTTTTTTGACTTTATTCTTTCGTCGCAGCTAACAATAACGACACTGGCAATCATCTGTCTTCATGAAATTCTACTTCGATTGCTGATTTGAGGAGCACAGAGGTTTTGGGCTACTTTCCAGTATTGCCCAATGACATACAGTAATATAATGAAAGCAATCATAGTCAAACATGTAGAATACGTATAAGTTCTATAAATTATTATATAGCATAAGTTTATGAACAGTAGAAATGCTTTTAACAATGAATGTAAGTCACAGTGGTCATATAGCCTTGCTCCATCACCCTGATGGAACCCACCGAGTTTAAGGAGATAGTGACGGAGTGGGTTTGATAAGTTTCGTATCGCTCGAAACAAACTGATAAGCTGTTGCTTCTCGAGGAATTTCAATGAGCACTGCCGCCTCGCTTGTTCGCCAACGAACGAATTAGCGAACAGTAACGATCCAGTTCCCTTCAACAAACAATATTATCTCAAACTGATCTACTAGAACTCATTGTCACGACCACAATGTCATGATATCCCTGAAAGTTCTGAGAAATATTCCAGTATTCAGAAGGCATTGTTCATTCAGTTAACGTGTATTCTGTGTGCTTCAGTTGGTGTTGAAAAAAAAAGTTTGGGAAGCTATCAATAATAGTTAGCTCTGCACTCACTTGATTCCAGCTTTCACAGTACACTCGCAAAGTCCGGCAACTTCACTTTTCCAGTTGATTTCTTTTGTACATTTGAGTACCGTTTTACGTAGTCTATTTATTTCGAACTTTGCTTGACATCTGAAAAACGCTCACCGATGTGAGTGTGCATGTAGCGGATTAATAACCACAACAAAATTACTCGCTGAACAATTTCGGAAGCTGGACCGATCTTGCTCTACTCCTTTCTGGTGGAATTATTTCGTGTTAAAACATTTCAATTGTGAAGAATGATTTTTCATCGGAAAAATGCTTTGCCGTATTCAACGTTTTGCACTTTTACACTTCAACAACAATTTTTAAGTTTTAACTGCTTTCGAAAACACGTTTAGCGAATATAATCCTTCAACTGCAAATTGTAATTCGTTTTATTTCCGAGTTCTGCATCATTTCCGCATTATTGCTACCAAAAAATTCCTAACTGAACTTATAAGTGGATGTCAGAAATGATCAAACGTACTCCATCTTATCGAAACAATAACCGTCTTTGTTTTTCTCGACCATACAAGCTTTTATGCATACCGCAATATCGTCTGCCACTGATAACATTTCTAAAATGAATTCAATTTTTTTCCACTTTCAAAAGGACGGTTAACTTCGAGTTTGTCGAGCGTAAACAAGGTTTTAAGAGTCAAATGACATTGTTCGTTGTTGACTAGTCAATTTGTGAATATGCTCTTCGATGTCCATGCTGCTTGCACTGGTAGAAGTGGCGGTTCGTTTGAAAACGAACAGGAAGTCGAAATAATTCTGTGTAATACGCAAAGTTTACGTGACACAAGAAAAGACGAGTTTTTCACATCACACTCATATTTTATGACTGAAACGAATGAGAATTTTAGCTACTTGCCGAAGTGTTTCTTAAATCAACAATATTTTTGATTGTGTGAATCAATCATTCACCTCCATTAGGACATGAACACTTCGTGAAGTTGTTGAAATTGAAAACCACACCATTACACATTTCTCACTTGAGTTAGAAAAAGTAATGACTATTCACAAATCACAACATGGTTGAAGTAGTTTTTGTCTAATAATACGGAACTGACAGTTGAAGTTTCCAATAGAGTGCTTCTGAATCGGTCAAATATCGACTTACGGTCGAAGGGTTTATTTAGCGTTTCGATGAACTGCTGTACGCGTGAATGAACTTTGCTACAGGCTAATCTTATCAATTCGTTAATATCGGTTTTCGGTATCAGTGGCCCGTTCTTATCCGCTACACACCTGCAAATTGAAAAGTGTTCACTCAAAAGCGTTAAAACACTTTGCCGCATTCCCTCAAATCATGGTCTTCACATCAAAATACACTTTCACTACTGATTTCCGCTCAAACATACATAAAAATGGATGATTTCAGAAACGTCAACTGAAAAGGATGAGAAGAAGTTTTTAAATCGGTGCATAATGCAAGATAACGACTCTGTAAGAGATAACCCTTTTGTATTGTTTGTGATACAATCCAAGAAATTCTCAGCAAGATAAATTCGCGACCGGAAGCACGCTTGTAGTTGTTCGGTATGCTTGGTCAACTGTAAAGTAGCTCTTCAAATTATGCACAACAGCAACGTGCTGAACTCTCTAGTTCATCAATTCGAGTGCCGAGAGACTCAGCTGGAATTATTTGAGAACTGCTTCAGTTTGCTCACTTCATGCTAGTCCATTCGAGCTGATTCACTCAAAACAGCAGATCTTAGTACGTTGGTGAAAATATCCTTATGTTAGATGCATAGGGAAGAAGCACAGAAAATGATTTCAACGAAAAAATCACTGTGAAAATTCGTGTGCCAACTGCAGCTTTTGAGCCTCAGACGTTCGCGCATTATGGCATTTTTATGCGGATTATGGCCAACGATCAAATGAAAAACAACGCTGCACTTGTTTGATCGGTTACGTGAATGAGCATTTGATAACATTGTGTCCCAAAAAAAGAAATCATAATATTCATTCCCTGGTGCACTTATGTGGGTGGAATGCGGATATGAATGCGGATTTCACAACAATGCGCTAATTTTTCACTTTTAGCTCTTTTTCTCGCAAATACTCCCCACTTTTCTGAAAGCTCTGAGGATGGTCTGATTTTTGGCCTTCTCTCGACTGAACAGTGGCAATGAAACAAAAATGGCAACTTCATTTGTCGTTCACCGCTGTGTTTAACTCTTTCCTTATGTAGTGACTGCTCATTGTGTGTTTGCAAACGAAAGATTCGATGGAAAGCTCAGCCTGATTTGGTGATTCGTTAAAGTAATGCGATCGACTTGTACTGTTCATACGAATAAAACAGTCATTATGCATGCAATAGCATCACTTGTTCCAACATGACAATGTAGAAATTTGACGAGAGAATCAGCGTTTGATCAGCGAGTAACACCACGAAAGGTGAATGAATCAATCACCTGTTCAGCCTTATCAAAGCAACCATTAGCACATTTGACGATATCGTGTTCAATCTCTGTGATACACGTTGCTTCCTCTTCGCATGAACACTGCCGTACCGTTGTTCCATCACGCGATTTCGCCAAAATTTCACGTCCACTGGCACTTATCTAAACTACTGGAGATCCTGTCAATTCAGGTAAAAAGCAACACGTCAAACGACGCTCTCCAAAGCAACAAATTTGATCCCCTCAGTTATAATGTTATAATTTAGGCATATTTGTATGAAACACGGACGGTTAGCGATAAACGTTCAAGAAAACCGATTTTAACGTCGAAACGTCGCATCTCCGTCAACGATGATTTTTCGTGAAATATTCAAAGTGAAAGCTCAAGGTAAGCTGAAGAGATAAGGCGAACCTGATCGATAATTTTATTCGAGTGAACGTGAAGAATAACGTTGATAAGGTAGCAAAGAGAGATGAAAATGGAATGCGACGACATGATCCTTCGGAAATACTTCTATGAGAACAATATTTAAGATCGTTATGCTCTTGCACTGTTCACCGATGGAATTTGCTCAAAGAACCGGTCATAATGATCGTATCGCCTCAATAATTGCAAAATGTTTCGGTGTTTACAAATCAAAATGGAAAACATCCTTCGCATTATAAGTGCAAATGAGCGCATACCCTTCAACTGCGCATGATCTTTCATTTTCACTTCAAAATAGTGGTTCAACTATTTTTCTGCTAATCATGAGCACTGATGCATAGCTGAGTAACGTCATGCATCGAGGTCTTGAACCGTCTTCGATAGTTGTACAGTTCGTGTTTGTGTCATCCAATGCATGTTTACGCATTCATGATGTCGCGAGAGAGAGAATTAGCAAAAATAAGGAATTGAATAAGATGAGTCATGAGATTTGAAGAATAAATAGAAAGCGTGTAGCTAAATTATATGAATAGGTCATATGGTATTAAAATACGTATGATAAACAAATTGGAATCTTATCTAGCAATGAATAAAGAAGAAAGCTTCATATGCATAAATTAAAATATAAGCTAACATAAATAAACATGCTTATGACGTATGAATTAAGCCAAGAGGAGTCTTACAAATACCCAAAAGAAACAGATGGGTAATCATATAAAGAATACATACAAAATGGGTTGGTCTTAAAATTAAAAGCAACACTCTTAAATTCAACAAATGGTTTCATAATTCGAATGATTTGATTTATGTGATGCATATCATTCGAAAAAACACACCAAAATCGAAATTTCCGAAATGCCCCAGAGTTCAGCTGATGCAAAAGTGATAGAAGACGGACTTGAAACATTGCAAATAGTTGTTTGAGTATCAAGAACTTCATATTCATATGCAGGTGAACTCTTGTTGGGTTAGACGCGAGATGAAGAGATGCCTGACAATGAAATATTTATTTCATCACATGAAATATTAATTTGAATTTGAATAATTTGTTTTGTTGTATTCGTTGAATTAACTCTTTTGGGATTAATTATGAGCATAGTGGTTCAAAAAATGTGTTTAAACAGGTCACGCAACGATATTTCAAAAATTGTTCGATCCCGAGATAATCCCGGGATCAAAAACCAACCCCGGAATTAAATCCCGATCTCGTGATTGAAAATGCGTCAAGATTTTGTTAACCCTAATTTCAACTTGTCAACAGAGATAAGTTAAGTTAAGAGGCTCTACTCACTGTATCAGATGTTTTGAAATGGAATACCGAAAAGTCAAACTGCTGAAATGCAACTTTGCAAAAAATCATTTCGGAATGATCCACTGTCAATATCGAATTGCCTCAAACCTCAAAAGAATGCTGTTTTACTTAAAAGAGATTCTTTTCGTTTGTTGGAATCGTTCGACACTTATTTTAAAGCATCTCAATGAGTCATTATTGAATGCGATCTAATGATTCTAATGAAAAATTTTTCTCAGAACGAATGAAAGAAAATGCTTCTAAGAACGAATATGCGTATGAAATCGATGTCGTAAAGATTGCATGAGATGATGCATGTGCTCTTACACATCAACTTACTGCTGCTTCCTCTCAAGGTGCTTCTCAACCCAAACAAGCCAATCAGCAACTATCCTCATCATTTCCACGATTACATCTCCACATTCCTTCATCAACACCTTGCAGTATCGAATTTACTTAACCATCTATTCAACAACACACTTCAATGTGCTTCCACATCGCAACACATTTGATTCAGACGATAATGACAGCAGTGCTTTCCATGAAATCATGCGCTCCTCTTATCTCTTCTCGTTAATCATAAGTTGATTTCGTCACCAACATAAAAATGTCAGAACGCAGAATTCGAACTAATGCGTTCACCAAAATCTGAACGACTAATTTTAGACTGTTCTCAATCGATTGGCTATTGCTTGTAATGTCTGTTAATGGGATGTGCACCAAGTTCGCAAAGCAGTAATGATGTGATCAGTAAAAACCACTCTACGGTCTCACATTATGATTCAGGTTTGATCATTGAACGCTTAAATGCTTCCACGAAAAGTTCATCGTAGAATATCTGCCTGGCTTTGATTTGACTCATTTGTATCATAAAATGATTGTTTTGATCGTGTTTGTGAGGTATTTTCATAGCGATAGCAATGAGTCAAATTAAAATTTAAAAAACTGCACAGAAAATATGAAATATGGAATGTATCTCTATGAAATTGGTGGAATTATCGATTTGATAAGTGAGATTTGTTCACACCATTTGGCCAGTTCAGTGGTTGCTTGTCATTCGTTTAGTGCTTTTCTGCGTTAACCATGAGATGGCTAATGGTGAAGAAATCACTGAGTGGTCGATCTGGTTACATGTTCATTCCAGGCAAACATCTGAGAGGAGGAAAAATTAATGGTGATATGGTGGTGCAGATTAGAAGGAGGAAAGAGCATCATCAGTTAAAGAGAAGGAAAAGCGACGGAATGACAGTTTTGGTTAGTGCTCAATTGTTTGGAAGGGCAAAAATTCCTTCGCAAATGAATGCTTTCAGTGTGATGGAAAATAATTTGGAACCAAAGAATCTATTTGATTTTTATTATATAAGTTAATGCAGTTGGCTTGCCTTGATGTGGCATTTATTTGAATGTCGGTTCCGGAAGTTCCACTGAAATGGTCGTCATAAATGTGACATGTGTTGAAATTGTAAATGTTCAATGTTGATTGTTGACGTGTATTTGGAAGAAATTTTTCAAAAGAATTCAATGAAACGGCGAATGTATGAATGGTCGCAGGAATGTGTGTGAGTGTGTGTGTGCGTGTGCATGAGGGCGATTATTTCCCTGTTGCCAATTGCGCGTTTAGAACGCATTTTGATGATTTTCAAGATCGAATCTGACAAGCACTAAGCGCATTCCACTCTTATTGAATTCACTCAACCTATCAAAGCAAACAGCTTCTGACATTTTCAAATCACTAGAAATTCGCGAACGACTGACTGACAACTTTTATCGCATTCAATTGGCACAAGTTCGTTTTGAACCTCCATATAGTCAGCAAAGGAAAACTTTCAATTGAATAATTGCTGCATAAACTAAACCAATCAGTTAGTAAAGTTTATGTCTTTTGGATGAATCGTTTAAAGTTCCCATCAGAAATGAGTGATTAGTAAGGATATTCACATACATATGAGGGAGTTCATGAAACGATTAAAGAGGAAAACTTTTGGCTCGAATAGTTTCCGTTTTCGGTCACGACAGCAGTCTTCTCATTTGTGTTTCAATCGATTAGAGATCAAAACATGCCAAATATCGAGTAATGATAGATACATCTTGGAGTCAACAAGTCCCATGGTTCATTTCGCGAAATGGTTGAAGCCTGTTGAAAGCCGTCATTTCCCTACCTATAGGCTTACTATAATTGAGCCGTTTACAAAACCTTCAAGGACCAGTGGAAGTTTTCAATTGTGATCATGAAGCTGCTCGTTCTGATTTTTTGTGTAACAATGTGAATGTCGAAGTGTTAAAGTGTTTATGATCAGTTGCGATTCGCTGTTGCAATATTCAAGCTTTCAGCATGCTCCACTCAAGGTTTCGGCTTATTCAAGAGCGAAGCCCACTGAGGATGACTTCAGATTCATTGAGCAACGCATTGTCAGCGATAACGACAGCCGCAAGACTGAAAGTACAACTCTTTCAAGTAATGGTACGAATAACTCCACCAAAACCATCCTACGAAGCAATGTAAAACCTATTGGTAGGTGGTACAGCAAAAATTCTGATATGCTAACGTGTTTCAGTACGCATTCTTGTTATTGTATAATTAGGTGAGGTGAGTGGTATAAACAGCAGACGAAGCCTACATTGAAATGCTCATGTGACGTTAACTTTCCAACCAAGTGTTACGGAATTCTAAAAAAAAAGCGTTTTACTCGCAATGAATGATGCGATTCGTTATCAGAGCCATTGAAATGGATGGATATGTTTCGAATATCCCATGCTGTGTAATTCGATCTGAGTTAACTGGTAATTGACTTCGATGCACAAATGCCGAATAAATACGTCGAATAATTCAGGGAATCAGCTAAATGAAACAAGAGTGAAAATGAGCAATTTGACAATGAATTATCGTCAAAAAGGCGGTTCAAGAACGCACTCAACTACACCTACAATGAATGCGTTGAATTTAACGAGGAGACTCGAAGAGGCTTGTTAACAGTTGTTCATTTTCTACGAACAGTAGCACTGTTTTGACTATAAGTGCGTTGTTGATGTAATGAAATTGAGATGGTGATGTATTGTTTGGATGGAAGAATAAATGGGTTGTTGACAGTTGTGTTGGGATTGGATGAAGGTTCAGCGAACTAATCTCCCGGATTCGATGTTTTAGCTGAACAAGATTCGATATGGGAAACAGATACGAGCAGCTGAAGAGGTGCGACAGATTGTCCACAAAGAAAGTCCACGAATCGAGATTGTCACACATTGCCCGAAGGAAGCATTCATGGACAATACCAATTCAGGGTTCAGTTGTTAATTGTTGCAAAATGACCTTTTGATCGCTAGCATGTGATCGTAAAAGTAGATACGTTAGGAAAGCATTATACAGTTTGAGTGCGTCAATACGGTTGGTTATTTGCATAGAATTAGGTGTTAAGTTGACAATGTTAATCAACTGACTTGTGGCAGCAGAACAAGTCTGTTGCAGGTTTTTTTTGGTTGAGAATTTCGTTTCGATTCCTGATTTGTCTTCTTCACTCATAACCAATTTCCCCAAATTCAGCACTGCCGTTTGACCTGCAGTATAATTTAAGGGAAAATTCGTTGTGTGCAAAAGTGAACGTGCAACCGAACGCTTCATCATCATCATCACAATCAGTAGCATCCAGCAATCGTTTCGAAAGTCTTCCAGTTCAAGCAAATCGTAAGCTATCGCAACAACGTTCGTCGATCATCGCCGATGATAGCAGTGAAACAAGTTTTGTGGTTGTGCACAAGACAGTCAAGGTGGTGGTGGAATTTCTTCTAAAATTATGAATAATTTGCTCAAAGCAAACCGCACCCGATGCAGTTGCAGCATTCAGCTGCCGTATTCATGACGACTTCATTTCATTTTGATTTCTCATGAACGCATATCATTTGAAGCAACTTTTAGAAGCGGATCATGTGAAGATAATAGTCAATCATTTCGTACTGAAAAGATGACGTCTGAGAGCATTTGTTGCAATAATGAACGTATTCATCAGGTAGCATGGGAGCACGAAGAGTATAAAGAAAAAGCGAAAGCTGAACGTTTAAGGAAAGAGCTCGGCTTGGACGACAGTCGTGATAGTCGTGCAAATGGAAGAAAGTGCAACCAGGTTGCTGCTCTTTCACCGTATTAATACCGTTTGATGCGCAATCTTAAATAACTCTCACCCAGTTGTGCTATTCTCTTCGAAAAAATTTCTTCGAAATACTAATGACCCCGTGAACATCAAAACATGCAATCTGAATGGGCATCTTTCTTTGAATTGTCATATTATTAGTGAACAAATTCCTTACAAAATAAGAAACTTGCGCCGTGTCCTGAAATATCGATGATATTTCCGCATGAATATTCATCTAAGAGTCAATAAATTTCGAATCAATTAGTCATTCATCAAATTTAAGATGAGCTGTAATTCGAGATATACGTTATTCACTGGCGAAATTTGAGAAGTATGAAAATGTGAGTTGCAGACTGAGTTTGTCTCATTCGACGATCACATATCAGTAATGGAGAGCGCTCGAGGGTCAACCACGAACGTCTGGAGTACTTCATCACTGCCCGGAATTGTTAATGCGAGTCGTATCGGAAAATCGACATCAAATAGCGGTGCAAAATCATAATACGGCTTTTAAACGAAATCGCGTGATCTTCAAAATTTACGAAAACAACTTCCACAAACGTTCAGTGCTTGCTGATATTTTTTTAAAAAATTGTCGTCAATCCCCCTAATATGTTCATCAAAGTCTCCCCTTGACGGGGAGTAATCACAATTGATCTGGAATCACAGACTCAACTATACCACGAACCAAAATTATGAATGGTGGTTGATCATTAAAGTAGATCGATTTAAATGTTTCTCGATGAGAATTATGCCCAAAGGGTGTTTCTAACTAGTGTCGCCTAATTTGAAAAAAGTTAGCTCAGCTCTAGCTCTGCATTTTTTGAAACTTTGGCTCCGAAAAAAAAACTTTCTTGCTGGTGTCAACTCCGGCCACCGAATCTGTGGTGCAATTTTGCGTTCTAGCAGTGTGCCTATCATTATGAATCGGTTGAAAGTTGATCCCAAACGCACAAACTCAGTGCAGTTCAGTCTTGCTATTCCAGAGGATAGTATTGCTAACTTTTTTCGACAGCAGCTGTTTGGGAGTTTTTTCTGGAGTGAATCATTCCGGTGATTATAATGTTTTTTGGTTCATAATAGAGCAAAAGCGGAAGACATTTGGTGTATACTTTTTATGCGCAACAACCATAAATTTTCATGCGTAACTGTAAATACAAATTTTCATCGATGTTTTTATTCTCATCATCGTCATGATTCATTCATCATTTTGAAAAATCACTAAAGTGTTTATCAAACATTATCTTAGCACTAACTTCGTTCAGAAATCGTTATGTTACGACTGTAACTCCAGAGATGGTTCATTTGATCTAATTGCAAATGCACAATACTGCATGAGAAGATTGAATGTTTCTTTTCAGCAACAGAGCCTACCTATGCAGTCGGAGTCTGTACATCTTCTGTAGTCTATGTATTCGATATTCATTCATACATGTGTTTGCAGTAGAAATATTTATCCTTAAAAATGAATTTTCATTATTTCTTCATTGCTGTTTGTAAATTTGATATTGATAACTGTAATCTGCATCCACTGTTCTACTGACGAATAAAATCGTTCGTTCTCTTGCAGCTGAAGTTTCATGTGTTTGTATGAGCGGTGCCACAGCAGAAAGGAGAATATGGTTTCAAAAATATCTAGTTCTCTTGAAAACATTTTACAGAATAATAAATACGTTGTTATTTCTGTTTATCTTCGTTTCATTATCGACGTATCCACAAAGCCATTAAACAAACATCAACACAAAATAACTTCAATATTAATGTGAAGTCAGTAAAACGTTCAATTGAACTGAGAATTTTTCAAGAGCAAATGCTAATGAAAAATCGTAAGTCGGAAACATTGAAAGATTCATTGAAATCCACATCTGTTGAAAATTTTTCGCTGACCAACACGCAGCTTAAATTGAAATTGAAGAGGATTGGCTTAAATGACAGTAATCAGTGATGTGTGTGTGTTTGCACTTGGCTCGCCCCAAAGGAACTCTACTGATCTGTCAGCCACTCACAAAAACTGAAACAAAAAAGATGGCATACATTTGAACAAACAAAAAAAGTACAAATGAAAAAGCCAAGGACCCATCGATGGATTTCGGAAATCCAATCTATTTCTTTTTATATCTAAAATGAAACAATTACAAAACCACTTTCTTGATAAATAAAGACGTCTTTACATATTACGTTCATTGTTTGAAATGCGTTTACGATAATGCGAATGAAATGCGTGTCCATAAGTAGGCTAATTGAGGAGCAGTATGGCAATGAAGTGGTTTAGAATTATGGGATGAATGAATGCAACTGAATTGGATGATAGAATGATAGATATGCGGTGAATTAAATGGAATTGGGGATAAATGGGAGAGAAGGAGATGAGTGCAACGGATAAAGATTGAGGCCAGTTAGGCTGCGCATTCAGATATGGCTGACGGAGATATTGATGACGACGATGCTGAAGGAATATTGATTCGTTGATGTTGTCAATGCAACCATTAAGCAGCAGCAGCTACACCACAACCGCATATTACTACTAATGCAAATACGTCCATATCCCCATATGTATCTATCTGCATTTTGTCTTTCAAGCGATTATGCATTAATCGACCAATATTGGAAATTTCATTAGCATTTTGAACCGATCCTTAGTTTTCATACTGATATCGCTATTCTCTATCAACAACTTTGCCATGACCTCATACTCAGTTGTTTTAGCAAAAAGCTTCCGAAATTCGTGAGCTGTATCTATCTACTGATGAAAATTCATAAACGGCTTATCGTTTGCTACGACTGCTTCCAAGTTGAGTGAATATTCTTTCTCATCTGTGATGATTCAACGGTAAAGTTATATGTATTACTGTTTATAGTAAAAAAGTGCATTGAGACTAATATTTTTTAAAGGATTACTGGGATCAGCTGCTCATTGGGATTCGCAGTCTTCTTTTTATTCATTGAATGTTCCATTGTGATTGTCAGAAATGCGATATGCTCCTACTCACACTTCTGGCGATATTGATATTTCAAGCTATCGCACGCAATTCTTTGCATTCATATTCACACTCGAGATATTTTCCTTGCGGTTTTGACCATTTCTGCAGATGCAGTCCATTGTTGCAGCTTTTCAATATTAATCAATGCAAGTGTTTGAATGGTTCTGTTCTAATTTAAAACCGTTTCCATGAATCATTGCATATTGTTCATCCACACGATCAATATGCATGGAAATAGAGGGTAACGCTAATGTTTTTTCGTCGGTTGTTGTCTGGAAACCACGCTTCTTCAGTCTGCCAAATTTCATGTGCACATTGATCGATTTCAGCTTCGCTCAAAAATATGAAAATAATTCCTCAAAACATGGCCGAGATGTCACTGCATCATGAGCGTGTAGATTCACCCAATTCCAGAGATATTTCCAGCGTTGTGAATAGCGCGAATAAAATTCGTGAGAATCGTTCGGAAAATAACGTTCAACTCGGTGTGGTGTGTTAGAACCTGAACGACACCGATTAATATTCAACGAGCGTTGTGTAACAATTCATTACAATGAATCGTTTCTGTCGACGAGATCTCGCACGATTGCCAATCAAATGTTTCGTTCACCGAGAGTACTTTTGTTCGATAAATGACGAGTAAGCAGTACTCACCTAAGAATTAATCCTTTTCACATCAACTCGATGTTTATCCAGTTGTTTTTGGTTGTTGAACGGAAGTACATTATGCAACTATCAGCTGTGGTTTCGTTCAATCTCATTGATTTTCAATGACGTTTTGACGAGTTTTTCCGCATTGTGTACGGTGAAGTTGCATTGATAGTGCGTTAGCTTTCATCTGCGTTTCAGGGCCTGGTCGAATCATGATGCACTTTTGAAACGAGTATTTCAATTTATTCGAGATCGATTACATCACCGCGAGACGTATGGAACTGACATTGTTTGACATTGGGCGCTTGCTGCTATTTGATTTCACAACGTTGACTTTTGCAATTAAACGTTCATATTCATTCTGTGTTCAATTTCATCAATTTGATATTCTCTTTTAATGTAAACATTTTCTTTCCTACAAGACCGGAGTTTTTGAGTTTTCTATCATCAGAGTTAACAACCTGTCTTATGTGTATTTTCGAGCACAACTTATCGTTATTGAAAATGAAGCATCAGTGCAGTTCGTTGCGTATTCATATTTAATTGCTTGAGCTACCGTTGATTCTGAATTAACAAAGGATAAATTTGTTGTCGTAAGAGGTCTCTATAAGGTCCTATTGTGACTGAAGAGTGCTTAATTTGTTGTATTGAATGTCGTAATAACTGTGAACAAGGATCGTTCAGCGATTTACTAATTGAATATTTCTATTATTCATAACAAAAAGATGACAATGGCGTGATATAGGGGCGTTGAGTTCACATTTATATTTTATCAGTTCCATTCATTTTGAATTTTCATAATTTATTCACTGCATCCTTTCAGTGATCATTTCAGTGATCAGTTAAGGCTACAGCATTAGCTGGATTCTGCGTGTTTTCGTCCGCATTAAGTAGGCACTGAATGTTGCGCTTAATTCCGAGATTTCAAGAATATTACCTGGATTACCTGGATTGGCCAGGCTATCAAACGTTTGTAACGTTGCTGGCCACAATGCTCGCGTTTCCGTTCGCACTGTTTTAGCCTTGATTGTAGCCACCCCGCTGGCTAGGCGAGCAGGCCAAGTGAGTACAACCGAGTATTTAATTAGTTGCCGTGAATACTTTGCACAATTAAACGTAGCCAAATATCAATCCGATAAATAATCATAACTCTACAATATAAACATTCCGCCGATCGCTAACAGCGATCAACAAAACAACCGCTCGATGTGTAAGTAACAAGTAATAATCTTCAAGAATATACTCTGGGGAATGTTAAAATCAACAACAAGTCATGAGATGAACGAGTTTGATTATGATAAAAATGCCTGTTGTGGGGAAGAAGCGTGCATTCTGATCAGTCGACATGTTGGCGATGCTGAGACAAATAAAATAGCCCAGCCACGACGGATTTGAATCTTCAATGTTTCATTTTATTTATGGATCCTTTGCTTGTTTGAGGTGATCCTAGAGGAGATTCAGTTTTGTTTTTATTATCACATTTTATTCGATTCATCAGCGTTTGATGAGCAATTGCTCGATGTTTATGCGATATTTATTGTTTGATGTTTAAAAGTCGAATAATTGCTTAAACTTTCATTCGAAGTAACGATGATAATGGTTCGTCATTTGTCATGTTCACCAATCACGATTGATGAATTGTAACTTCGTCGAATTTCTTGCAGTGCCATTTCGTAGCTTTCTTAAACTCACACGCCACATTGATCGTCAGCTGCTGTTGTGACTTGTAATCAACGTAGATGATTATTTCAGATATCGACATCAAATATTCCGTATTTAGTCGTTTTCAATCGTACGCACTCACTCACCACCACACTCGTCACATCCCTCATCGATGTACCACCGCCGATTACTGTTACAGTAATCGGCGGTATAGCTCTACTAAAGCGCTGTCGCTTTGCCTCGTCTTCACAACCGAACGTAAGTGTTCAGCTTTCGTGATTGATTGCTTATTTGCTAAAATTTTAGACGGTGACAGTAAATGGCTTAAACGAAATTGCTCTTGACTCGTGAATTGATCTTGATCGCTTTTGTCTGATTGTGAGAGTTTTTCCATGAAATGATTCGTCTTAGTCCCTTTTTTCAGTTTTGGTTCCATCTCTCATATCTCATATTTATTTCTCCACCGAATTTGTTTTTAAGCTCACTTGTGCTCCATGTTCTATGCGTTCCAATCTAAAGTGAAGGCAGTGAATCTTATCGTGATTCAAAGAAATCTTATCAATCGTTTTAATGTGATAAATTCCACTCAGACTTTATCATGGTTGCCAATTGTATTACTTTAAGAAAGTTTCACTAGAAACGAACAATAAGAGCATTTCATTAACAATAAGATAGCAGCTGAATTGTGTTGTGCGTTCAAGTTATTTTCTAGAAGTGAGGGTGGCGTGGCCGTATTCAACTGATCACTTATGAAGAAATATTGATGAATTAATTCACTACCACTAATCTGTCCTCGTGGATGCATTACACGAACTATTGTTCGCGCAGTTGCTAGACAACCGTTTGTCATTAAACTGAACAAAACAGTCCTCTTTATCCTTAAGGCGCCGATATCCTTATCTTTTCAATGCTGTTGCTTAACATGTTATTGTTAAGTGCTGCTTATAGCAGTGCTTTGCGTTTATTTATCATTTTATTCCGCATACACTTGAGAGTTCAGTTCGTTCTTAGTGCAAACATTGATCTGTTTTCTGCTAAGAAAGTTTTCTTTAACGCAAACCGTCAAATGGCTGAATATACATTAAACAACAGACAGTTGCATGAATTACACGGTTCATTTCTGGATTATGACGTCGTTTTACCGAATAATGTTCTTTCTCTTCTCGGAACGATGAAGTCACTTCGATTGTCTCCTTTCTAAGGAATCGTTTGTAATTCCACTTCGTCACACTGTGATGTTCCAAAGATACGGAATACAGTTGTATAGTTGCGAAAGGATTAAAACAGTGGCAGTTGTTACCGTTTCAATTTTTTCCTATTATTGACAAATTTTGAGTCGCTTGCTTATAGCCAGACGAATGAAACAATTTCTTTGCTAAATTCCCAGCTGCGCTCAGTGTTCAGTTTCAAATTTATCGTTTCATCATTTTGCGCAAAAGACAGGCAACCTATTAGACGTGGTACCCGTCTCCGTTGAATGTCATACGGTCATAGTGAATATTTCCATTCCATGCTTGTCGTCAGCCACAAAATGGATATTAAAAGCGTGCTGGATTATAAAATGAATAAATCTGTTTTGCTGGATAATTTTTCGCCTTATCTTCGCATTTATTCAATGTTTCGAATCGTATGATTCATCCAGAGTTATTGATAGAACATATGAATAGGATGAGCACAATATACGTAACAATCCCATTCCGTTAATTGCTTTTCGTTCACTTGACTAGTGACTGCACAACAATTCACTTCATTGTCGAATATTGAGTTTCAAAGAAGACCATTCAAAGATTCCGTTATTAGTATTATTAATGTTTGAAATGGAATTTTCAGTTAGAATGCTAAATGTATGCATTGAAATGTATCAGTGAATTCCATTTAGAGGATAAGCATGGTGCACGAAAACGAAAGCAATCTATTTGAGTGACATTCAAAATCGTCGTTCTCTAATCGTTTAACGTTGAGTGCATTTATCCAACATTTTGCATTCAAACATTTCGTAATAATAATAATGTCGTTTCCAAGACATTTTTTCGAACGTTCCTCTCCAACGATAAGCAAGACTGCGGATTTGGCTCAAAGTGGTGCCACCCTTAGATGATAACGCTTCCGTAGAGTCGTAGATTCAACCTTCAATTAAGCTTCAATTTTGCTCACGCTGAAGTTTGTTGACGTTTTCTTGAGTGTCAGCTATAGGCTGTCCTAAAACTGAGGCTCGTTTGAATTGAACTGAACATGGTGGCATATGGTAGTGCTTTTCGGTTTCGTGCAGCGTGCAGTTAAAAAGCACTTTTTTGTAAATTACCATTGCCTTGGAAATTTTTTGTGAATACAAAATTCTCAGTAGTTGCCAGTTTTCTCATACAAAAAGAAGTGCAATATTGGAATTGCCATATGCCATCAGTTCGTGACTTCTTTTATTAGCACTTATCTTTAGTGTGAGCAAATGAAATAATCATTCTGGCCTAAACTGTTGTTAGCAATGGCGCAATTAATATAATGGATTGTTAGATAATTATCTAATTTCACTCGTCAGTTGAATATTGCTGCTCTCGATCGAACATTTTCGCACATAATTACTATTTTTTGCCTGACGTGATAAACACTTCTTATCGTCATTATCAAAGCTCATGAATATTCATCACTAGTTCTTAGTGAAACATACCCCTTCACTGATTCTTGACGACTTTCATTAATTTCAATTTTATCATATTCTTTAATTTTGCCTCAATTTATCAGAATGTTTGGAATGTTACTCATTAGGGAGATTTCTCAAATCGTTTTTCGTCGAATTCTGAATATCGTTTCCATAACTAGCTTCACATTAAATCATAACGATCGTCTTGTAATTATATGGAACGTTTATCGCTCACATAATATTAGAATTTATTTTGTTATGCTAATGATGCAGTAGAGCATCGATGTAAACAGGAGAAGAGCTAGCGATTATTTTTCAGTTCAGCTTTAAAATGAATGTGTCTGTTGAGTGACAATTCCGTTCTCAAATCGTCATGCTTGAGTTTCTATGGTGATGATCGTTTCTACATTCCTCATTTCGTCCATGAATTGCGCACTGTTCAGTTCTATTCCTGCGAATGATCTCCGAATTCCTCAGCTGATCGCTTAACACCAGTAAAGGATCCTCACTAACTCTATAATCTATTAATCTTTCGAGAGAAGTGTGTAAATTGTCTCTAAATTCATTCTTTCATTAATAATTGATTTCATTGAATATATGTGAAGTATCTCGTAATTGCCGTTGATGTCTGACTATCATCCGTAATTACCTTTTGCACCTTCGTTTAATGATAGTCGTTCGTTCGTTTGTTTGTTCCTCAAAACTACGCTCATAAATCAAAGATCGTTTTCTAATGAAATGATATTGAAAATCCACATTCATTCGGCAAGCATTAAGAGTTGTTGTGAAGAATTCATGAAGAAATTGTTTGGAAGTCTGATCTTATTCTAGAGAACCATCGTATGCTAATTGTGCACTTGAATTTTGGTGTACAAAAGATTCAACTGGTGTATGAGTATTCAAATACTTATTATTAGGAGGACGTTTATGAGCTCTTATTAAGCGTTTCAATTTTATGAGCTCTCGTTAAGGTTATTCTAAATTGCTGACTGAATTTGAGGCGAATAGGAGTGGCACTTGATGAGTATGCAGTTTTTGCAAGTTTCATGAATATATTTCGTCACTTCATTGAATTCGGTTACGGTCGTTTCATTCAGCACATTTTTAAGCGCTTTTTTAATCGTCTTGTTTCATCAAAATCGCCTTCCTCATACATTTTTGATATTCCTTATTGCAACGACACTGATGTGGTTTGTGTGTATCGATTTCTGTGATTATGAAGAATAGACTCAATGTGAAGCATTTCGTCATTTCTTCGTCGCTATAAAAAATTCTCGAGAATAACGTCATAAGGAAGTCTTTCTCATAACCTGATCAGTCGCAGATTTACTGCTAATGTATTGGTAATATGATGAAGGTTTTATGTTCATCGCGAATTCATGAATGAACCGATCAACTTCATCTGGTTAATGCCCGTACAGAGTATTAGTTCAAATGGTTTTGTGAGATGAGTTTAGGTTTAGCATTCATATTGAAATACTCATTCAACAGCATATAAGTATAAGCGAAAGTCGGTGAGCTTAATCTGGATGCAGTCAGTGTTCATTTGAATTGTTTAATGTGTTCAGCATGGTTTCTGTAACGAATCGAGTGCGTTCCACTGCAAATGCGGGTGAATGTGTAAAGGTCGTCGTAAGATGTCGACCACTATCGGAAAGCGAAATCGCAAACGGTCATCAAAGGTTAACTAACTAACGTTTTCATTCCATCCATTCAGCACTTCCTCAATTTTATCCTTCATCTTAAAATTTATATTCACTTCATTCATTCATCAAAAGCAATCACATTTTCTCTCGGTGTTGAACTTCTGAAGAAGATCACTTTCTCGTGGCACTTTCTTTAATGATATGAGAAATAAAATATATTCTCGAAGAAATCACAAACCATTGGCTTAATAATAGTTATTATAACAACACTAATTGATTGTCGTATTTGTGGAACGCACGGAATGGGAAAATGTCATAGGGTTGACGAGATTCTTGAAATGTTTAGCACTCAATGATTTTAGCATTGTGTCAATGTATCCAGATCGTGGCGTAATTGAAATAAAGAATCCGAAAGCATTGAACGAACCATCCAAATCGTTCACATTCGATTCCATTTACGATATTGAGTAGGTTTTACCGCAGCAAAAACTTATCGCAGTTATTGCAAATATCGTAGTTTGTGTAATGATACACAATAATTTTTTTCAACTCTCTCATTGTGCATACGAACTCATCATATTGAAACGTGTTTCACTTAAGGGAATATTTTCAGTGTGATTGATCTGAAGAAAAAAACAAGAGTGGAAATTTTTCGCGTTCTAACGAATTTCTGTTGTCGTCAAATTATCATGAATGAACCGAAGAATACATGTTTATTGCATAATGAATTTACCTAAAAATATTTTCACAAATCATCGTATATTGGGTCCAAGTTAACGTGTTTGTTTTATCATAATCCAACGTGATCAGTCTATCAGCAAACAAAAAAAAAACTTCGATTCAGTTCGAAACAAGTTGACCTCTACGATGAAACATTCCGAGAGCTTGTGGATTCGGTGTTGAATGGCTTCAATGGAACCATTTTCGCATACGGTCAAACTGGAACCGGCAAAACATTCACCATGGAAGGTAAATGGCCATCCAGAGGTTTTCATATACTTTTTCTACGTCATGAAATAGGATTAATACGATATTCTTTCTCTTTTCGTTTCAATGCACTAATATCTCTCTGTTGAAACCCTTTTGAATGCCATTCAAGCAAACAAATTGAGGTAAGCTTCCGGTGGTCGTATCACATGCTTGCACTTATGGACTGACTGCAACAAAAATGCTCCCATCTATGATAGTCGAATCCAAATTTGAAAATTGCAGTTTCTGTTCGAAAACAGTTTCTAAGGAAGATGTTGTGTTGTAGGTGTTCGGGAAGATGAGGAATTACGTGGTGTTATACCAACATCATTTCATCATATTTTTCAACATATCGCTCAGTCACATAATCAACAATACCTCGTCCGAGCCAGTTATCTTGAGATATATCAAGTAACCTGACCAAATAATTCTTCTTCAGCTGATAAAATTTTCAGTTTCCATGTATTCCGTCTAGCAGTTCTTAATTTCATTCGTCGAAATTCTATAAATGATGATGAATTTAGGAAGAAATAAGGGATCTGCTCAGCAAAGACTCAAAAACTCGTCTTGAGCTGAAGGAAAGACCTGATGTGGGAGTGTACGTCAAGGATCTGTCATCATTCGTGACCAAATCTGTTGAAGAAATTCAGCATGTTATGTCGGTGGGACATGCGAATCGCTCAGTTGGGTAAGTTCATGTCAGTGAGGCAGGTGACTGTTCGATCACTCAGCGGACGAGGACAACTTGTCTCATTTAAGAAGAACCAATATGAATGAGCAACATTATTCATTCAAACTTTTTGCGGCGCTTCTCCCATGCTCACCAACTGTTATAGAAAACGATCATCACGGTTTCATGTTCAGCAAACTGTCCCTAGCATAGAGCCATAAAAACGTTCGTTGCTTTCGCATATGAAATATTCTTGAATGAATCATCTTGCGTGTCACTTGTTGTACACGTATCGGATCGTAGATTATCTTGTGCCCATTCGTTCAGTAATATAAAATTGTGGCAAAGAAGTAGGAGAGCGCAATCACAAACAAAAACGAAAAATCGAAAGCAGCAATATTTTTGCAGAAGTTTCTTTGATTATCTCAACATGAATGGATTTATTACTGTATCCTTCCAAGTTTTCAGCGATTTATGCACCCTAGAACACTCGTCATCATAAAATTCACTCTCATTTCGAAATAATTCGAGGAGTATTTTTGTAGAAGACGCTTCTATTGATATATTTTAATGAGCATTTATGTCGAAACGCTATTTTGTTGGCTTCTGTCCGATTGTTATTCTTTTCGGCCATCATGAATAAGTGCTTCTCGAATGTCTACTAAAAGAACACAAGGGAAGGGAATGTGCATGAGTCAGATAAGGCTGTTCGATCGATCTTCCTAGAAAGACAAGTTGTCTCATTTAAGGAGAACCAATATGAACGAACACAGCAGCAGATCGCACGCTATATTCATGATCACCATCGAGTGCAGTGAACCTGGACCAGATGGCGAAAATCATATCAGGTAAAGGCTGATATCAGCGTAACCTATTTCAATTGGCTGTTCTCTGTATTTATGAATGTAAACCCTAATTTTTTAACGCATATGAAACGTAGTCATTTTGGGTATGAACGTTTGATGAGTGCTTAATGGAAAGCATATTGATCTTTTGAAAAGAACCTTTCACATAGGCACACACATACATCGTTAAGGATGAATTGATGCAACTGTCGTAGATTAGTTGTAGTGTCGCAATAAATTGCATTACTGATTTGCAGAGTTGGTCGTCTGAATTTGGTCGACTTAGCCGGAAGTGAACGACAGTCGAAAACTGGTGCTTTGGGTGAGCGCTTCAAGGAAGCCACTAAAATCAATCTCTCGTTATCGGCCCTCGGCAACGTCATCTCGGCTTTGGTGGATGGCAAAAGTTGTCATGTGCCGTATAGAGACTCAAAACTTACTCGTCTTTTGCAGGGTATTACTACTAATCGTAAACATAATGACATAATAATTTGATAAAAATGGCAATTGTAGTAATGAAAACACTGACAGTAATGATAATGATACTATGAGCTCGTCCATATTTTCATTGCATTAGTAGTTTTCTTGGGGCATTCGTGCTTGTTTTTGCGTTGATGGTTATTACTGAGCGAGCGATTCCATTACATCAACGAGAATGAGGTATATGATTAGCGTGAATCGTTATCGTTCTCACATAATAAGCATTTATTTTCGATGGTTATCAGCCATTTTATCATCATCATTATCGTATTCCTTCTCGTGGCATACGTAAAAATACAGCATATTCACTAAAAATGTATTTTATGAGCAGATTTAGAATACTGACTTGTAATAAATTGTTTGGGTTAGTAAACGCTTGAATGGACTCTTCCAATAATTACGAAACGCAATATTTCATGTGATCCCCACAAATTGCGCTCCTTTCTTGTCATTATCATTAGTTATCCGAAACGGGTCCCGACATAATGCTTTGTTTGTTTCGTTTGGTCATCATTTAACCATGCGATTCACGTTTTGTGCATGCGAAATGATTGCTGCGACGGTAATCTCTCCTTTTACGCGTTCAGTTTTCCTTTGTGAGTGATCATTGAATAAGATTGTGAGTTGGTAAATTTAGTGGATTTCAATTAAATGAGAGTGTTTTAGGCCTATCACACATACACGCTAAAATTTAATCTTGTTCACATGCGGAAGAAGTGAAAAAAAGTTTGTTTGAAACGTTGTCGGAGAGCAGAAGCGCTTTCTGTCAGCGTCGAATTAAGTTTTAATCAGTTCATGTTCAAATAACCAATCAAGGAAGCCTCCAACTGTGAAATCAGTTTCGTATTTTGAAATTGTTTTCTTTACGATTCAAGTCTCGTTCAGTCGTATCCGCAAGAAAACGCTGTTCGTTGCAGATTCATTAGGTGGCAATTCAAGAACCGTTATGGTCGCAAACATTGGACCAGCATCGTATAATTACGAGGAGACGTTGGGTACACTCAGATACGCGAATCGAGCGAAGAATATCAAGAATGTTCCACGCATCAATGAAGATCCCAAAGATGCACTTCTTCGTGAATTTCAGGTACTGCTTATATGGCTTTAGTTATTGTCGCGCTTTACACCCGTTGCGATATGTGCACCCGATATATGACCTTGAGCTTGACATCCTATATCTTCTTGTGTGCTTATAAACACTATCAACTAAGTCAGGCAATGAACGAATCACGTTTCTTACTTCATCATCGGTGAAGTTTATTTGACTCAACAAACAATTGATCAGATATTGTTTTACTGTGATCTAGGATGAAATTTGCATTCTAGGATGAAATCGCACGTTTGCGTAGCATTCTCGAAAAACGTGGCTCGAGTGGGAAGCATAAAAAGAGAGAGAAGAAAATCCGAATTGGTCCGGAAGGTGAGAGTATCACCGAGGAAACTGATGAAGACGGTTCGTTTCGCTTCTCTTGTTCATTTTTATGTAACGTCATCAGCTCGAGAGAGAAGTATTCAGTTTCCAGCCGAATAATTTTGAACAATTCTCTGATTATTCCTACAGTCTGTAGCACTGACTATTTAGGAGATCACTATTTCATTTGTTTTTTGTTCACATTTTGATGTACACTTTAGATGAGAAGCTAATGCTTGAATATTGAACTGATATTCATTTAAGATCAGTTCAGTTATTATCAGTTTTTAAACTGCTTTTCGTCAGTTTCATGCTGCTTTATTGAGATTCTCCAGCTTCCACATCTTGATTATTGATCATTTGAATGAATTCAGGTGATTCGGTATCTCCAGAAGACTATCTGAAAGAGCAACAAACACTTCTGGAAGCCGAAAAGCAGGCAATAATTGCGAATTCGAACATTATTGCTGAGGTGAATGCGCATGTTCGCTTTTGTTATCAGCTTTTCCTATTGAAACTTGGAGCATTGTTCTTCTCATTTACGAATGTCATCCGCATATAAACCTCCTTACAACCCATATACAATGCTCATTTCACATTACCGTCTATACACTAGTTGACTTGATAACCGTTAGTTTATGCATAATTGAAATTGGATTTTATTAAAATCAACGAATTCAACGAAATTGCATGTTGAATCTGGTTTTTTTAAATGTGAGAAATTGATTTGATTGCGTCGATTCGTTTTATTTTTGCAAGTTTTGATGTGAATTTGATGAGTAGAATTTGATTCATCACTCAATCATGCTTCTGCAGTGTGAAGAGGAATTTGATACGGTCGAGAAACTTGTAAGTTGAAATGCACTGTTTCTGATGATCACTTTGGGCCTTTTTCGTTCATCATTATTATCCTGTCGCGTGCTTGAAAGTCATATCGTATGCTTTGGGCCGAGATTTGTTTTGGTGATTTGCTGTGTTCCCTGTGCTTAGCTTTTAATCTGAGCGGGATTAGTGGGAAGCATTTGACGTGTGCTCTATGATGTATAAAATGGTGCTACTTGCATCAACGAATACATTGTACGGGATATTTATGAAAGAATCACTCAACATCGAGTCATTATTCCACACTGTTATTTCGTTAATCCATATTCATGAAGAGTTCGATAGCCCTGATCATTGTTCGGTGACTGTGAATCGTGAGAATATCGTCAAAAAACTGAATGAAACGAAATCACAAATGCTCAGATCTGAGCCATTATCTCAGCGATTGTTTCACTATTGGATTCACATCGATAGCAGTTGGATTCAGGTTTATTTGGGGAGGAAACAAGTGTAACAATCATGCATCGTGATGAATTTGCATTGCTTTCAGAAGAAAAAAAGGATTTTCAAATGATTTTCCTGGTGATAATTTGCGCCACTTTTAGGAGAAGCGTCGGATATTGACCGATTTGGAGCAACGCGCTTTGCAACTGGAACGGGAGAGAGAGGCGCAACTCGCTGTTGCGGCAAAGATTCGCGCAATGCAAAGTAAACTGCTTTCGGGTGACGGGAATCTGCTCGATCAAACCAGAGAACAGCAAAAGTTGTTGGACCAGAGGCGAAGGCAGATCGCTGAACAACGGGTGCAAATTATTTGTTTATTTTTATAACTGAGCAACTTTTTACTGTTTTTAAGTTGAATCTCTAACGGTTCCACTCGTAAATGATCCGTGTTATGTGACTCAATCAGTTTATTCTGCACCTCGGTTAGGTTTCGAAATTTTTGAGTCGAACGTAACGCAAATGAATACATTGCAGCGCCGAGAACGTGAGATACTTCAACAACTCGAAGCGCAAGAGGACAATGCGGCAGAAATCCATCAGACCTTCTCGAATTTGCGACAGGAAGTTGATGCAAAAACGAGGAAGTTGAAAAAAATGTATCTGCGATTACAGCAGGTTATTTGATCTTAGTTGATTTTATGTTTGTAACCTTTTCACAGTTCTCATTTTGAGCCACAAATAACGACAAAATTCGTCGCGCACGGTTTCAAAAACACTTCTTTGCCACTTGCAATTTTCTGGTTTCATTAATTCGGGCCTCCATGATACTTCACACAAGCAATTCTCGTAATCACTTGCAGGTTCGTGCTGAACTCGCCGATGTGGCCGCTAATCATTCACAGGAAAGACAAGATCTTGAGAATTCAGTGACCGAAATCAATAAGGAGTTGAAGCTGAAGTGAGTCCTTTAGACGATCGAAATGTTTCATGAAGGGGTTCAGTCGTGATACACACTGAAATGTGATGGTCATTGTTTGACGAACTGAAGTTATTTAAATAAAATCAATCATGCAATCGTCCAATTAGTTCTCGTGATGTAACTATGAATGTGTTACGTATGAAACATCTTTGCCACTCACGTTCGCCCATTATATTCAAATCATATAGCGATCATAAGACTGAATTTTTTCGAAGACGAGATGAAAAATTGTTAGCAAACTCATTGAATACTAACATGGTTCCCATTCTGTTTTTGCTTGTCACTTTAAACTAAAAGCAATTACTCAGAAGGAATGAGTATATTATTGGGTTATTGCTTGCCAACCATCATTATCATTTGTTCAGGATAATGCCTTCTGAATTGCAGATTATTGATAGTGGAGAATTTCATTCCATCCGATGTGAGAACTCGTATTCGTGAACGAGCGTATTGGGATGACGATGAGGATTCGTGGAAGTTGCTGAAACCAGGTCAGAATCGTCCAAAAAGTGCCACCTCAGAAGATCTATCGCATTCGGCCGGTGCAGATTCGGGCATTGGCACTATAGACGCCTCAACGAGTGCTGACTCTAGTGCTAACGATGTGCTCAACCAGCGACCTGTAATTCATTCATCTCTGTGTCGCTCTTTTCGTTGTATTTAACATGCCTCATGAATGCTCGCAACTGCAAACTGCAATCTCGAAACATTTTCGACTCTGTTCCAATTGTTCAATCCCTCTAACAAATGTTTCCTCCAGAAAAAGATACCAAATCACTGCATCAACTATAAATAATCCTCATTCTCCCGAGTCCAATCTGTAATAGAAGTTAACAGTGGGCATTATCGTTCCTATCGTTTGTAAATATAAGTTTATGCGTTTTCTGTTCGTGCTACCCGTCCGACGTGTTGAAATTTGAGGTTTCAATTGCTGGAATTCGTCGACCGATAGGTGACTTCGAGAGGACTTGCTTGAATCGCCTTCGACAACGAATGAGCGTACAGTCACGTAGTGAACGTCTACGGTACTGCACGTATCCAACACGTGTGAGCGCCATTATTCCGGATGAGGTTCGTGGTGAACATTTGTCAGATTTGCTTAACTTCGTGCTAATCAACTGCATAGTCGCAAAATTCGAATTTCATTTCAGTCGCAGTGTAGAGTTGAACTATTGATTCGTTGTGCTGCTTTCATTTTGAAATATCCTCAATAACTCTTTCAGTTGGTTCAGTTCGTAGCAGGATCATCGTTCATCTAACAATAAGCGTGCTTCAAAGCATTTTTATCATTGCATCTAATCAGTCAAATTTGATGAATTTTATAGGTGATGAGGTTTTGTGGTGAAAATGTGTTGACGTTCACATCGTTGGAAAAACTGGAAAGGAGAACAAAAGATTACGAACCGCCAGAAATTGAGGCCGATTTGCAGGTATTCATCGAAATAAAATGCCTCAATGTTATTATATTTTGCCAATCACTTATTTTTGGTGTGAAAAATCCGTTGAAACGGTCCTATTGTTAATATCACGTTTCCGAATTTGCATCTTGCCGTGTAACTTCGCGTTTCTTGCAGTTGTCCTGCGGTCATGCACATTTCAAATTAGAACTACAAATGCGGATAATCTCAAGCATTTCGAATGAACTCAAAAGCCTTGGTTTTTGGTTGATCTTACTTGAGATACACGTAGCAATATTCAGATTCAGATGTTTCAAATCATTCGAAAACGCCGAACTACCCCATGACAACATGTTGTTTTGTAGTGTTGAAGAAAATTTTGATGAGTTCTCAGCATAATCCAAAGGCGAATATTTCTGTCATGTATAATAATTGAGAACACTAACAGCTAATTATCGAATGCGTATTTGATAATCGTTTCAAGGATGCCATCGATCAAGCACTACATGACGAAGATCAAGAACAGAACGTTGTTATTGATGCGTCAAGAATTCCTATCCTGAAAAATTCAAATAGAATTATAAGGACAACACGTTCATCAAATACCCTTGGCTCTAGGCTGCAATCTGCTTCTAGGTGAGAACACTTCTTCTTACCTTTCGTGAAGATTATCTGTTGAGTTCTTTAAACGTCTAATAAATATTTCAATAGTGATGAAAGCGTTTCCCAACAAATCATAAAGAATAGTTTACCTTGGTTAAACTGATAATTTTATTTCATTAGTAATTAGAACTTCGCACAAGTTTCGGTTTATTTGTTAGTATCAGTGACACAACTATCATATTCTTCTTTCCGTGACATCCTTCTAACGACGCAACTAATGATACTAGCCCAGATAATCATCTTTCTATGTGAAATGCTGATCTGATTAATTGGATATCACAGAGACATAAACTTAATACCGCGATAAAATGATAATTGCATAAGATATTCACGTAACCCACGAATTCAATCGTTTTTCACAATTGTTCTCAAGAACGATTTCTCTCTTCATCCTTTGGGGAAAATCCTCATAAATCTGTCTTCGAATTAGTCATTTCAGCTTAAATTCTACTCAGTACCATCATTTTCAATCTCTACTTTTTTTTCAGGTTATCGTCGGCTCATTCAAAAAACGTACGTGCCCGCAGCGCGCTTGGAAGGGCGACTGCTGCAGCATCGAGCGGCGGCGGCACGCTCATTTATCCAAAAGCTCGTGGGCTTGTAAGCGGAAATCACGGCTAGACACGAACATTATATCACGACCACAAATTCAGTTCCCATTAATTTTCAAACCAAGACGATCGTTCCATTCAATGTCCGAAGCAGTCCAAACTCTACAGTCGAATCACTCCGGCGAATCACACATCACCTCCAAATACAAACAACAACACCACAACAATAACAATACTAATAATAATAATCTCACTTCGACTAGTTCAGTGCTCAGTAACTCTCATTGTACACATCATGCAAGCAATGATTTGAGCAATTCGGGTTGTATACTTCTCGCTTCTATCGAATCCACTTCAACCTCATTCAGCAGCAGCAGTTATTCGTCTCCGTCTGCGGCTCCGAATGATTCGCAATGTTCCGGTGTTCATTCGGCAACAGATTCGAGACGAGCAATCTTCAGAATTGATCTTGAGAATAATAATACGAATGATAATTTCATTGGATACGTCGCCGCATTCGATGAAAGTGAGCGTCGCAAATCGCTGGATCCTTCGTTTGGAGCTGTTCATAACTTCTACGATAGTCTCGATTTGAATGGTTTCCGTGCTCGAAGTGATTCACCGCTCTCTTCTGCGGCCTCAGTTTCTGATCGGTATTCATCGACTCCAACGCACCGTGGCAGAAGCCGGATTCGACCCACTCGCTTACCTATTCTCATGACTCGGTGCGTTCTCTCTGTTTACTGCTCACATCACATCTACCTGCTGATGAGTAGCACTGTCACTGAATTTGTTTCATTTTCACAAATCGCAAGTGAAACATCTCGTCCTTTAAACATATGAAAATGAGTTGCTCTAATTAATGCTACTTTTGCTACCTCGAAAAATATCGCCTCGTCCTTCATCGTTATGATCTTGATTTTATGAAAGGTTTTCCACCATTTTCCTTTGAAAGTATGCAACATGGCTTCAGGTCTGCATCAGCTGCATCGAATCCTCCGCTTGAAAGCAGTTGTTGTGTACGTTCGGCTTCCACAATATGTGCAGGTGAGTAGTGTGTTTAGTATTGATTGAACGATCCGTGGCCTCAAACTATGAGATAGACTAGCGAAATTAGTTGCCAAAAGATGAAATTAAAAATTGCTTCATGAATATTCCATATTATAAGCAAGTGATTCTTTGGTTTACTTGAGTAGTGATGTTGTTTGAATAAATGCTTTGATGCATCGTACGATACGATGACGGATGTTCCGAGGTGAGTAAAGCATTGAGAGAGCGCAGTTTGGATTGTTTTCGAAACTTTCACCTTTATGGTTGTGTAGATATGGTGATGATTGGATCTCAAGAACGACTTGCTGATAACATGGAGGAAACTCCATTGAACGTTTCGAAGCGATTACTTTCTCGGTGTATCAATCCGAAACGACCAAATTGCTGCAAATATTCGAAGAGGTTACTATTGTTCTTATCACAGTTCATGTTTTCCTTTTCATGTTATTTTTGAAATAACCAACTGTCAAAAAGCTCCAGGTGAATTACTTGTTCAGTTTGTAGATGAAATTTCCACTATCTACCATTCAGTCACGTTTGGCTGGATGGATTTGTTTCAAGCGAATTTGTTTTGAAGGGGATCGGATAGTTGAGATTTCGCTGCGTATGATTTTATTATTGTTTTTGAATGCAATTTTGAAATTTCTCATCGACAATGAGACTTTTAATGTTTCACTTTCGGTTTCCGTAATTTTTTGCTTTATTTTCTTCGCAGTTTCAGTGATCGAACACCATTTATTACAGGTCATTGCTAACCCCTTTAACGCCGTTAACACGAAGACCCCGTGAACGAGTGTTATTGCAAGGAGCACCCACGTATTCTCCCCTTCGAACCCCCTTCGCAAACAAAATTCAGCCATCTCGTCTCACCGAATCGTCCAAATATCATAGCACACTTAAATCGATGAGCACGACGTACTTCGGTCACTGCTACAATAACGCTAATGAGACACATCAGCAGTATGAGCAGCAGTCGTTTGAGGATGAAACACTTCAACATCAAATCCAGTCACGGTATGCACGATTTCATGAATGCATTTCCTTAACTGACCCATTCAATAGTTCATTGTACTCGTGAACCAGTGCGGTGATGAACTCATATAAATGTACCGATCGCGAGCATAATTTTCCAAAAAGAAAAACTGAATTGATATGTTCATCGAGACACCAATTGTGAGTACATTCAGCAGTTGTTCGGTGTTACTTTACTTATGAGAAGGATTACTTTATTCAGAGAATAGTACGCGATTCATTGGAATGTCGCGATGCAACCGCCATTCTTGAGTATTGTTGAGCGGAATTCATCTGTTATCATTCACGATTTGTGACAATTTCAATCAACAACCGATTTCACTCAACGATTTGTTATGTCATAATCGTTGTTTTCAGTCACACCAACGATAGCTTCACATCTCCTACCTCTGCTAGTCGGTCCACATCTCCAACCAAATTATCGTTGATCGGTGCATCTGTACCTCGTCTAAGTAAATCATCTGATTTTATTCAAGCAATTCAAATTATGTAATGAAATTTGTATTCGGAATATACATACGTTAGATTAATGAATAAATTTTTACATTTTTGCCGTATTCTTCCAGTCAATTGAATCAGTAAATGAAATTATCAATAATTTATAATTCAAAATGGGCATTGTTACATTCTCGTCTCAAGAGTTGATCACTATATAGATCAGCTTGATCGCAGTGCTTACATCGAGATACCGTATGTCGTTGTGCTTTCAGATGAGGGTTCGTTCACTGCACGATACAGACTGTACAGCAGTGATAGTGGTGTTTCTGAGGGGTCTCTGGATGACCTCTGTAGACTCGAGTTTCATCCGCCGTTCTCTAAGTATCGGCGGAATTCTGCAGGAGGTAAGCTCTCGGCGCCTGTCGAACGGAAAGTTGCTCTGTGGCGTTCGGCTGTTGCAAGATGTCATTTGTGCAGGAATGAAGGACGATTGAGAAGAATGCGCTTCCGGAGGTTGAAATTTTGTCTTTCTTTTTTTTTGCAAAATCATAATATCGTTTCAATAGTTGATGCTAGTTACTTAGACTTCATTCTTGGCTGTCGGAAAACTCTCAGAAAATCTATTTTTTCATCACTACTTTCAGCAGTCGCACCGTCAAAATCTCTAAGATGAATGTGGTTCGTCGTGACATTTGCACATGTGAGCGTTTTAAGGTCTCAGTGAAAACCTTCAAAGAGAGGCATTCATCAAACGACAAGAAATTGTCAAATTTCACTGAACTCTACACTCTTGCGTATATCATCGTTATTGTTGCATTCATTCTGAGAATCATTGAACTTTTTCTTTTCGAGCAATAGTTCTCGTACTATCATTTAAAACAAACAAACTCAGAAATTGGAGCACATCTCCAGTTGTATGTACCGTTAATTCCCCACGTTTTAATTCATTTTTCAAGCTTTCATTCGGTAACGGAAGAATTTTCCCTTACGGAATCTCTCACACCCTCAATTTTTCAATAGAACTCATAAGCTTAAACGATCCTCCACTTGTCCTTATAAAACGTATCATAGGTTCACAGTTGCAGTGCAACTAAGTATTACTTTGAGTGATAACTCTCTTTCCATACCACCAGTCTTGTATCGTTTAGTTTTCACGGAAATGCCAAACGTTTGTGTGGGGGTTGATTGGTTGCGGTGCAACAAAGATCTCCACTTGAAATGATACGGAGAAACGACTGCCATTATGATTGTTTCTTTGTTTTTTAGTTTTTGTCATTGTTCGCGAACTGAATTTGTGATCGGTCGATTAATTAGTGTTCGTCAAATAAGCTGCTGTAGTCGTGCTTGATGTCGTTCTCAAGAACTCGTAGTCAGAACGAGTGCGTTGCGGGCCATTCATTGTCATTTGTTGAGCGCTTTGATCCAGTCTTTTATGGACACTGCGAACGCATTATACCAGGCCAGAGGAAATCCAACAGTATTTAGTGGATATATCTTTGTATGTGAATGATAGTAAAGGAAGGCATCTGAATGTGGTGGACAGCGTTCTCATAGAGCGGTCATAGTTGTTGAATGATTCAATTTCGAATGATATGCACTTATGAGTATAATTCGATTTGATGCTGATCCCACAAAGCACTTTTAAAGATTTTTGAAATAGATTTTCGTACTCCTTCAATCTCTACTTTAGTGTACTGTTTATTTCGAAGTAATGGTTTGGTTTGTTTCGATCACGACTGTATTCTTTCGCTTCGGTAATCGAACTCACACCCATAGTCTCTTAAGCGTTGTCGTAAGCCAGAACATTTGTTCGTGTATGAACGGTGATACTTTCATGAAAGAGAAAGCTGGGAAAGATGAAAATGTTCTAACATTTGCAAGATATCCCTGGATCAAAGCTTATCTCAACTTAATTTAGTTGATGTATTGAAATTTTTTTTGTAGATTGTTGCACATTTTATTTACATATGGTGATAATTTATTGTTTGTAATTTATATCAAACGATTTTGCTGACAACTCATAACAGCTGCTGTAAAGAATCACAGAATAAATGCTGTTTCAAACGTTTACAAAATTTAAGGCTTTTTTACAAACAAGTTAATATCTATATACATTCGCGAAATAGTTATTTGTCTATCATTGGGAATTTTTCAGTGACGGAAATTTGACTAAATAATGATTGCGATCACAACAAGTGTCCAAAATTTTAGTTTTTCAGATAGAATTCAACTTTACATTGAGCATTAATTACGTTCTCCACCTGTTTTTCTTACAACAATACGAAAACTAAGTTGACTCATATGAATGATCAGTCACAATTTACACGTTTCGAGAAATTTAAGAATAGAAATAAAACTGTGACAAGAATCAAGATAATACCAAACGACATATAGGCAATGCCCAAGAATGGACTATGCGGAGCGATTGTATCGTTCAACATTATAATGAAACGTTTTCGACCATCGAATTTGAAAACCGGATAATCTGTAAAGAAGGAATCACTTGTGAAGAAATCATTTTGAAAAACATGAGTTGCATTGCATCTATTATCTATGTATGTTATTGGTTATGCTGCTAAATCACAAACTATAGGATATTCAACGAGCAGACGTCAATTAGGTAGCAAAAGTATGTCGACTGTTCTCATAGATATTATCTATGTATGTTATCTCGCAGATCATTTTGTTTCTCGGATCTGTTCTGTATTGATTACAAACACTGATAGCGGATTCTTACTTGAATTGATCGAAAAAATTTACCCGAAGAATTCTGCGAAAAAATCGCGACATTTAACAACGACAACACTGATTAACATGGGAATCGTTAAGAATCCTGATTATTTCTTAAATGTTCTTTGACGATGGGCACAATGCTTTAGGCTAACGCTTGTAAGCTTCACATCAACTGTAAGCTATATTGAATAAAGACTGAAAACATACTGTAATCTATTTGCAGGATATAATTTCCCTTCGGTAGTCCCTCTCTAAAAATTGACGTTCGATTCAATGTGCGGTAGTTCTTACGAAATTTTGGTAGCGCGGCTGGTTTCATCCATACAATAAAGTCGATATTCTCTAAGCCAACACCAATTCCTGGATCTTGATCCGCGAACGGATCGTTTTTGCCAAGTTCGCAAATTGGATGAGCCCAATTTGGTGGTTTCACTGTTCCCTAAATGCGACAAAAAAAAAGTTTGATGAATAGTTGGAAGTGATGCGAATGTTAGGCTTCAACAGCAGGCAACTTAAATGTAGGCCTATAAGTTAAGGAGAAAAATCATTTCAAGAAAAAATGGAGCAAACTGCACAAATGAAAATGAAAACGCAATTCGAACAAACAAGTTGAGATGCATCGTTCGAGAAGCACTGAACTCACCACAAACGCATCGCATAGCGTTTGATTCTTCGCAGGATCGAACGGTGGATTCCTAAACTTACGTTGCCGTTCTCCGGCCCATATAACATTTTCGCTACTGAACGGAACCAGCACTCGTTGTTCGCCATTCGGTGGCAAATAATACAGTGCAAAAGTATCTGCAAACCGAGAATATAGCGTAGTGCAATTGTGACGAGATGAAGTGTGACTTGGTAAGGTCTCAAGTGCCGGAATGTCGGCGAAATTAACGAATACAGCATCATCGATTTGCATCTTTGTTTCAGTTTCATTCATATTAAGAACTACCGTTGGTGTAATTAACATTCTTAAATGCCTATATGTGCGAATTTGTAGAGCTGTACAATTTGTCCAGCAATAGGTGTTTCTTATCATCGGTGTCATTCACAACCCAATCGCATTCTTTTTTTGATGCAGTTAAATTAAACCCGTTGGATGAAAGCATTTGATCGTTTGATTTCTCCTCGAATACTCCGAATGTTTAGCGGTTTCATCGGATTACAACAGCAACGATTTTGGTTGCGGCTGACGCTGTTATGCATATAACCACAAATAAATGAGCCAACAAATGAGGTGTGAAAAGCATATTGTGTGTACATGAGCTTCTTATTTTAGTTCACAAGAAGACACCACATCACTGGTGTAATTTAAGAATTTCAACGTGAATTGTTCGATTCAATAGTTTTGTCATTACCGTTGAACATTGAGTTTGCAATGGTGCCACAAGGCACAATCGCTAGCAGATGACCGTTGACATTCTGAACCGCAAACGGTTCACAGTCACTAGTCGCGTTCACATCGCCGAACAACTGTACATCATTACGCGATTTAATGTACATTCGCGAATTTTGATAGAAGCGATCCAACCCATACTGGAACATCACCGAACCCTGAAACTAATTCATCCAGTGGCTGAACTCAGTGTTAACAAAACGATCGAATGAAGTATTCCGAAAGGAACAGTCGTATTGGGCAATCAATATTGCCAATAAATTCACTTCAATTAACTCAATAGTTAATTGAAGTGAATTTATTGGCAATATTGATTGCATTTTGTGCATAAATATTTTCAGTTCATTTAACTATTTTCTCAGAAAGATTACGACTTCTCCATGAGTTCATGTTTATTCTAATCTCTTTCGCTGTCATCGCTTCTTCGCTTAAATATGGCACGGTGCTTTTAGTTAATGAAATTTCGTTACTTTGAGGAAACTTGTTTGAGACAATTGTTCGAAAGCATCGCAAATGTTTGGCTATGTTGCAATGTTTTGTGCAACTATTTACTGGACTGAAGTGATCGAGAAACTGAATGAATTGTTTGTTGGAAAGACTCCGTTCTCTTTTAGTAATACAATAAATAGCATTGCGTTGAAGAGTTTTTCTCGATTGGAATATAAGAAAATGGAAGACGTCGAACTCACAGCAAAATACTCTTCAAGAGTGATATTATACAAACACTGCTTTGAGTTGAATGAGCTGGAAGCATTGAACCATTCACTAACGGTCGTACAATTCGTGTAATCAATAACTACTTCTTTACCTATAAACGTGAACAATTACGTCTAAATTAGCTCTTGAATTCTTCGAACCAAATTCAGTCATTTATAGAAGCAAGCAATCTGATGTTGGCAAATAACAGTTTTAGTAGAACTGATTCGAAAACTGTTCAGATGAAACAATTTGGGCGCACTACTTCATCGCCACCGTGACTCATGATGAAATTATCCCTTTCAAGAGACTAAATTTGCTCAAAACGATTAATTTTCAAATGCTGAATGCTCTTATCGGTGACGAACAAGAGTACCGCATGAAGTGGATATGAACAGGCTTTGAGGCCATGAAATGTTCAGATGCCACAGCTTTAGCTATCGGTTATTTTGCCGACAGTCATTCATGTTGAAAAGACGCACACTAACGGCACATCAACTGGCACACTAACTGGCTGTTGCAGCAAGATATAGAATCACTCCAATGCATATGAACACAGCACCGACCACGAATGTGATCGGTATCGCACAGCGTGCAGTCAACAGAGGACGATATGCTGGAAGTGCTTGCTGACGCCATTTAGCTTCTGAAATTACAAAAAAGACACATGATGATAATGTTCGAGGCTCGTTGATACGCCAAACACATGCACAATTTGTACGTATATGTGAAATCCTGATGAAATGAACTTAACAAAAAGATTTGCTGCAGATTTATACATGTCTGATGATAATATGACCACTTTTTGTGGCAAATGTTCATTCACTGTCACCTGAGAACAGCTTATTCTTTTAGCGTTAAAGGATTCAGAAAATGTTTCAGTCGATTTTTTCAGTCACTCTGAATACGAGTATATCTTTGTGATCTTTGCTGAATGTTTCGTTTGCTTCGATTGCTTTATTGCATTGAACACAGTTCAAATAAAGAAAATTTCATGAAAAAAAATGCAGAAAAGCGATTTTGAAATGGTAAATAAGCTGAAAATGTTACACTGAATGTCATGAGATGAGTGTTTGAGGGAGTAATGCAAACTACGGAGTGTACATCAGCTTAGAATCGAAAACATTCGTTTGCTTATTGTCAATAACCATGACGGATAGCATTCAGTTCTCCAACAAATCACTCTCGAATGATCGCGAAGAGAATCAGCAAAGGATCAGAAAGCAGTTCAATTTCATTAGAGGTGCAATCGTCAGATTATTTAAACTGCTATCGATATGCAAGAAGAGCGGAAACAAAATTCTCCAACAACATATTCACCATTTGGTTTATTGCGATTGCCACGTCGCCTTGGGATATTAGCGACTAAGTCTGGCATTGCATCGTTTTTCGATTATCAAGGTCACTTCAAATTTTTGTTGGTCCCTTTTGAGAGGTCATTCACAGAATGCCTGTTCGTTGGAGTGAATCCGAATCCGTGAGAAGCTGATTCCGCTGAAATCAGTCCACATTCATAGAACGGGTGTTCATTAGATTGAACTCGAATAAAAAGCAATCCTGCGTTTGAGAAAATCCCCAACAAAAAGATCTTGTGATCAGCTACTTCACAAGGCACTCGCTATTAACCGAGTGCATTTCGCATTTATTCAAACACAGATACGATTCCTTTTTTTGCTTTTCAGCAATATTTTGTCCACCGTACTTATAAACAGATCGATGCAAATGTAAGCTTAGATCATTTGAGAAAATTATTGAGAAAGTGAGAGCATTTCTCTGAAACATTTGTCAACAATACATATCTTCACATTCAAGCATTAGAACTAAACCAGTTCATCTTTATTCTATTCGTTTTTACTCAACGCATTTATCTCTATTCAACTAAGACCACATGGATGGCTCGAAAGCGATTTGGAAAATAGCAAATGCTCAAAATTTGCATGAGAAATACATTGTGATGACATGATAGCATTACTGAACATGCAATATGATGGTGAATAACGTAGTGACGAGTCTGCATCACGCATCCTGATCAATCAATATTGCTGAGCAATGCTCTCATCAAACACATGATTCACCTTCATACTAATAACACCAACGACAATAGCAATTTTTAGTGACACTATAATTGTACATACTGAAATTCAAATCAAGCATCGCCGTAATGGCAAACAAACCATCGCCACGTTTGTTTCATCGGCAACGTTAGAGGAATTATAAATTGTACACCAACAATATATAAGCAGTAAACTAAAGGTAAGCAGTAAAACGATCGAATTTCACATGATAAAATTTTCTTTACTATCACTCGCAATTGTATTCGAGCAAACAAAAAGGAAGCGATGAAACGTTCCACACAAAAAGGAACGCAAAGAGTATCCCGACAATAACGCATCATAAATGATGATTTATAAAGCATCTATATTGGCGTTTGATGCACTTTCAAAATTAAGATTCTCACGATAAATTGAGCACATAAGTTGCATAAAGATTACTGCTAGTAACCAGAAAGAAAGATTTTCAAATTCCTAAATTCGGTATTCCGACCGAACTTCAACTTCTTCGGTCGTAATCTGATCGAAGTTTGGTGGGAATTCCTCAAAATTCATCAATTTTTCGGAATTTACCGAAATTGTCAAATATGCTGAATTATAAGTTTCGCTCGTTTCAGGGGAATATGCATTCCAATGATATATTTTTTAGTTTTGCGAAAACTGCTTCAACGATTCCAGGCTATTGTATATCAAAATTCGATCAGAATATCATTACAACAGCGATATATATATATATATATATTAATAATTAGGAAGACATATTTATAGAAGCAAAATGTTTAAAATATTGAAAAACTATCTGTCAGTTGTAAAGATAGTTCAAAAAGCGAATTGTCATTTGAAAACAAAAACGAAGAACATTTTTAAACACTCTGTCACTTTCTATTGAGAAATAAGTAATAATTGGAAAATTTCAGACATTCGAAAAACATGAATAATCTGTTTAAAGGAAAGGTGATAGAGTGTTTAAGGCTAAATACAATTAAGGATTTCTGTTGAAAACATAAGTTTTAGACATAAAAAGTAATTCATTGTCGAAGAATTCAAACGAAAACATATAAAGCGATGGGTATTGTTATTTACAATGCTCATGACATCTACGTGTTAGAGAGAGCTCGAACCACATGAAAATATTCAAATTTTGTTGAGAAATTTTCCTATACGATTGATTTTGAATTTCATAATGAGTACGTCCGTCTCAGTCTTATTCTTCGGGCCTCCTTCATCGACTGGTCAGGTTGCATATTTCTTTGCCCCATTCGATCACCAACCTGGATCCTTCACTCCCCTTCCCAACCCTTACCGTTCACCTTTTCCTACTGTACCATGATAAAATGCGTTTTTCTAGCCATCCATAAATCATATTTTCACAACATAATGTAAACATTATGCGTTCTGAAATTATGAATTATTGTGCCGCTCAAATAGACAATAAAAATGGTGATGTTCCTATTGGAAAGAGTACACAGTGGTAAATTTCTGCACATAGCAACCGATATGGTTGACGAAAAAATGAGTGCACATGCTGCTGTTAACTTGATTGCATTTAATAGGTGCACGTCATATCAGAAAATACAATACCACGCTTGATACCTGCAATCGACACTTACCGAAGTTATGGGTGTTGGACAAACATTAAGTGCACCCAACACCACAAATCCACGTCTTTGGTTGGAAGTCGGGTGGTTACTGATCAAATTCTACTACTTGTTCGCTGATATGACGAGCTTATGCTGGATGACAAGAGACAAAATTTGCGAGAGTTAGTGGTTATTAACGTGATTGTGCAACGTGTTTGTGCGTTTCTGATGATCATTGTGAAATCGGGTTGTGTGGCGAGTTCTGATTTGGACACTTAATTCGACTTAAGGTTTTACGGCGATTTCAATTTGAGTTCTGGTGGCGAGTTTAGTTGACGGAGTTGTCGGCAAGTAATGAACACAAGCGTGTTCATTCCTCTAATAAATCTTCTCAATTTGAAATGAGTCTATATTTGAATAATTTGATGCAGTTAGTGCGGCTCAACACCAATCTGCAAAATTCATCTTTGTCCTGGCGTTCCTATGACAATTTTTGGAATAAGTATCGAGAATTGTGTCTGCCCCTGTCCTAGAAACTATTCGTACATATCATTCATATGTATTAATCTGTGTATCAATCAATCTGAACGTGTCAATCTATGTATCAATCTAAATAATTCAATGGGTCAAAATAAACCGAAATTGTTATGTCTCTCCATTTTTTGCTGTCCTATAAACCCACTATAAAACCACCCTCTTGTTTTATGTAGTTTATTATTCGTGATTAGTGTTCGAAAAAATTGAGCTGAAATGCTCCCCGTGGGGGAGGACGGGGAGCATTTCAGCTCAATTTTTTAAGAAAAATTTCAATTTTTTAAAGATTTTTCTTCTTTTTTTCAAGTAGTTTTATTTCAAGTGCTCCTTATACTCACATTTCAAAACAAATAAAAAGACAATATTCAAAATGTTGCAACAGTCTTTCACCATTTTCAGTTAAATGTTCGCGCTCCCCGTCCTTCCCGTCGGGGAGTGAAAGTGGACGAGGGGAGGTCCCCGAGAAAGGGTCGGGGAGTGAATCGCCCGGAGGGAGGAGGGGTCCCCGCGAAGAAGTCTGGGAGCAAATTGCGCAGGGGGCAGCGTTCCCCGCATTTCCCGCCGGGGCCCCCGTCTGGGACCCCGTTCCCCGACGATCACTATTCGTGATTATCATTCGTTATTATTCTTAGTTGTTATTGGTTCGTCCGTTTATCTAACGATCCCCGCTACCCCTCCATCACACTGTGCGAGGAAAAGAAAATTTTCTCCATTAACAAATACTAAATGTCATATCAGTTAACTCATTCAGTATCTATATTTTGTCACACAGTCATTTATGCTTTCAGAAAGAGATCGTTTGAGATTTGTCATTTATGTTTAGTTTGCGTGCCGATTTTTCGATCGCAGCGAATGAAATCCATATTTATGAACGAATTTGAGATAAACTCTTTACCAATGGTCCCAATTAAACAGTGTTGAAATTTTTAAATTAATTTTATTCGTGCATTTCCAAGGCAATTTTCGACCGTTTGAAAACAATGTCTTTTCAGCGATTCCAAATCAAATGCGAAAATAATGAGAATAATCCGGTCTGTACATATCTGTGCATGTAAAATCTTCTCTGGTGTGTTTCTGTGTTGTTGACTAAGCGTATATTGTCCAAAGAGAAAGCAAAAGTTGTTTGGGTTATTGACATAATCGCATGTATGGAATAACATTTAAATCACGATTCAAATTGCCATACAACATCTGAAGGGGATCCTTCTGACACGCAAACTAAGCACTTATAGTGTTATAGAATGCTGTGAAATTGCAACATTTTCCACATTGGCGTTCAGATGCGGCAGAACAAACGTAATGCTAAATCAGCATATCAAAACTAGCTGAAAGTAACTTTTCAATCGTCTGTAATAAAATCTTCGTTACCTATTGTTATCGTAATTGATGTGATAGTAGTCATATTGGGAAAAGGAAATGTTTCATTCATTTCAGGCTTGGAAATCGATATACACTCTTGAGTGAAATCAAAAGAGATATCGCTGGTGTATGAAATATCGTAAAGATAAATAAGTAAATGATGACGCAAAACAGGTTTTCAAGAGCGATACCGTTGATTCTCATCATTTTCCTGTTAATCATGCTCTTTTCTCAGAGGGATCATGTCAGCAGGACAGTACGAAATTATCAAGAGTCAAGTCTTAAAGAAAAGTAAGTTCTAGAAGACATGAGATTGATTTTTGCCGTAGATACATGGTTCAAAAATGCAGAAGAGTGTTTTTTCATTGTATTTTAATGAGGTCTATCAGCATTTCACATTGTGTTCATCAAAGTGCTTTTAGAGTGCCCTCAAACTCATTGATAGTGCCCCGTGAATGTAAGGAAATTTTCATACGGTTGTGCTGAACAGCTGAAAACTTGCTTCAGGAATGTCAGAACCGCGCAAGGATTGAAGAGTTATTTGGATATCGAGCAAATTACCTACAGTCACTATGGATATGCGATTGAATCCTTCAGACAACCATTCGTTCAACTGAAACGTCACGATCAATGTTCAAATGCATGTGAAATCGCTTCAAATTTTATTAACTTCCCTTTTCCTTTCGGTTCTTGAAATTTCTCCTATAGATTTTGCATCACCGACTCGACTCACGTTCAGATCAAGCTTTAGAATCATCGGAACCAATTAAGTGCTGCTTCAGGTGTTCAAAGAATGGAAGCAAATAGCGGACACATATGATCCTAAAGGAACGCCTCAAAAAGAAATACCTAAGAATTTGTTGCTTAATTATACGCTGAACAATTTGACTTACGTCAAATTTTGGTCTGTGCTTTCATATACTCAGTCGATATTCATTTTTATGTGTAGTTCAATCAGCTTGAACTTGGAAATTTAATTTCAACTAATTATTTCAAGTAAGGAACATAATCGTTTTGTGTTTGTTTATGTAAGTGATCATGTTCAGGAATGTGATCGCTTGCATAAACAAATACTCTCCTTGGATATGGAACCGAACCATCACCTGGAAAATGCATTCAGCACTTTGTTTCATTTGAATTTCGTTTTGTTTCAACGGCAAACAACTTCATTCTTTCACTACAATATATTTGGCCGTCTGAATATGAGCACCAAGGCAATAGTTGTGTTAAAGGTACTTTTCGGAAAACAATAACGCAGCAGAAGCGGTGACATGGACGAAAGATCAAATAGACTCGATGGTGGCGGCTAAAACGGATTTTTCAACTACTTATGGTTCTGCAGGAGGTATGGTTGGATCATTAAGTCGGAATGTCGCTTTGGCAAATCAAAATCAAGGACAATGCCGCAGATGAATTACGAAGCGAACAAAATTTTCTAATCCCGGGATCGGGATTTAATCCCGGGATCGATTTTTGATCCCGGGACAATCCCGGGATCGAACAGTTATTGAAATATCGATGCAGGACATGTTTAAACACACTTTTTCGAGCCAATATATTCATTATTAATCAGAAAGGAGCTAATTCAACAAATTATTGAACAATTCTAACTAATTAAGTATTCAAATTCAAATTAACATTTCATGTATTGATGCCAATGATTATGCCGCAAGGGCATACTGCATATTCTATGCTAAGGCATCTTGTCATCTCGGGTCTAAGCTAATAACAGTACACTTGCATGTGAATATGAAATTCTTGATTCTCAAACATTTATTTGCAACGCTTGAAATCCATTTTCTCTCAGTATTAACGTCAGCTGAATTCTGCCGTTTCGGAAATTTCGATTTTTACGGAAGAAATGCATCGCATGAATAATATCATTTGAATTTTGAAATAATTAAAAGTTCGAAGTTTAACTAAAAAGATAAACAAAATATACGCAGTGGATTTTCATCGAACCATCGAGCACTTGCATATTTGATAATTTGGATCAAAAATCATGCAAATGTACTTGATATTCAAGTAGTTAAAATCCTTTTGAATGGAACAACTTTGCTCACTTCGGTAATGAATTGTCACTATGAGTAAACTCAGAGGGAATTTATGTACATTTCGATCGGATGGAAACGTTTCCAAATAGCGAAGTAAAAAGACTTGCAGTCTTTGGAACATACAGTTGAATTAAGAGATGGAATATTGAAGCCGAACAAATCAAAATTTCATTGAACTTTGTTGCTCTTGGTTTTTATTGGAAAATTTGATTATTTCTGTTAGTCTATTACACAGAAATGCATCCAGATGAGCGTGATATAAACCAGTGAAGAGCGGAATAATCAGTTAAATATTCAATGAAATGTTACGTAAAAGTTCATCGAGCTGTCATTGATCATGTCATTCGTCCAAATTGCGTCTATTTCCTTAGCTGAACATTAATGTGTTGTGTAGTGATCGACTTGGCATACGTGATCTGTTGATTTGTATATGAGTTGTCATCTATTGTCAGAAATTTACATAGAAGAAACTGCACATAAGGACGAGATTTCATTGTCTTGTGTGTCTTGTCTCGATCCCAGGTAAAGGATTGTGTGTCTTGGTTTTGTTCCCGAGTAAAGGATTTGTCTTCGTTGTCTCGGGTTTTGTTCGTCGCTCATCAGTGTTCAGCGAAATGACGTAATGATACAGGGCAAACAGCAAAGTAACTGCATATAAATCAGATGGGAATGATTAAGGCTTGCTTCAAGACGGGCATACTATCAAAATTCACGCAAATTGACTTGTTTTATAAAATCCCCAAATCCCGGAATTTTTCAAAACTTGAATCTCGGGATCGGGATCAGAACTGTAGTCCCGGAATCCTGGGATCCCGTGCAAACCCTAGTTGGAGTCGAAAATGTGTCGATGAATATGAAAGAATTATTCTAGGCAGGAATTTCATTGCGGAATAAGTGAATTCTCTTAGAGTGATACTTTTGAATGTGACTTGTTGTCCACGTGCTTTCAATTGGTCAGCTTGTGGCGGCACTCTCTCGTGATTGGGCAGTTGCACGCAAGCCTTCAGTTAATTGATGATGAATCAACTTCCAGTATCCGTCTTTCACGCAACAGCGTATTATTCGATCAAAGGAAAACGAGGACTTGTGATCGGTTCATTAACGCCATGGGTTGAGAAGTTCTGTCTTCGAAATGGAGCTCAGAAGGTTACAATCGCTTTCCAAAAATATTTCCAACGAGTATTGTTGGCATTTGATGATGACTAGAATTTGTTCAACTGAACGAAAAGCGTTCAGAATGAAATCTGACCAGTCCATGATAAGACCAGTTGTTGCGGTGCATGTTTGGTTTGTTATGCTCTGAAAAATCACGATTTTGGGTATTTGAATCGAGAACTTTTCTTGTTTTCCATCTTTACAGATAACGTTGAGACATTTCCATTTTTCCAGATAACAACAGCGGAGTATCGAAGAATTATTTCTACACATCCGCAAATCGACTATATTCATCCGTTTGAAATGGCAAAGTCATGGGAAAAGTAGACTTCAAATGCTCTTCTCTTCAGTTTAATCGCCTTTGCTATCAACAAACCGCGTCTAATGAGCTGAGATTTATGTTCCACTCCCAGGATTGCTTTATGGTTTAGCATTTTTCTTCAGGGCACAGCTCTATGCAGTACGAGAAAATAAACTTTTGTTTTGGCTGAAGTTTGTCTGAGCTTATTGATTCAACATGATGCGAATTAACAGCGCTTTTATATAATTAACCAAAGCCATTAAATATAATCGATGGCCACAAACAAGTGGCAATAAGGAGATGTTCACATCGCGTTGGACCGCATTTATGCTTTCACTTGAGCTCAGACTCATAACAAAGAATTATCTACCATATGATATGTAAACGCTAACTCCGTACGATAGAATCGTTTATTTTTGTAAGACAGGCCTCGACACTGCACTGAGTCTTATTCTAACATAAACATAAGTCTAAACTTAATCTACCGCACGATTACGATCTCTAGTTATCATCAATTTTTAAGAGGTTGAAGCTACCGAAGAAGTATGCAATTGGAGTTCTTTTCAGGTTTCAAGGAGCATACGATTTCGTCGTGTCATATTCAAGTATTGAACACAGTGGTCTTGGGCGTTTTGGTGATCCATTAGGTTGGTGAACGTCGTATCGGAACGAATAGTTCATCAGGACTTTTCCCATAAAGAATTGTATTTCGAAAATCTTTTCGCAGCAAACAATAAGATTTTTTGAATTCGAAGAACACAAACTAAAGAGCACAATGTGTCAGTTTACGACATATTTACGACACTAGTATGGAATATGATGGAGTATGATTTCAGCGAATGGAAATGTTGTTGAATGAATCTCTCTTCAATTGACTCAAACTCTCTACTTATGGATTGTATTTCAACAAAAACGGTTTTCAGATCCAATCGGTGATCTGCGAGAGATGAGAAAAATTCAGTGCTTACTTAAGAAGGGTGGTTTACTATTCTTTGGAGTTCCATGCGGAACCGATACACTTGTATTTAATGCACATCGCATCTACGGTCGCATAAGACTACCAATGATGTTCGAAGGTTATCATCCACTTTATTCGTTCGACTTCATTACAGAACATTTTTTTCATTTCTTCAACAGTCTACTGCTCTTTAACAGTCTACTGTCCTTCACGTTGGATGAAAATGCACAGAAAGCAAAAGTCATCAGCTAAGAACCAGTCTTGAGATCACCATTACCAACTATGCATTAATTTATAATCTGGAAATTAGAAAACTCGCCCATTCAACTCACGTTTTGGACTTCTGATAATTTTTCTATCATGCAAGTTTTCAGTTCACTTCTTTCAACTGCTTGTTTCAAGTTAACTTTAATTCAATCTGATTTAAGGATTCAACTTCCTGAATATGTTCAATGGTAACTCCGAATTACCCGCGCAAATAACTGATGATATCTTTAATACGACAGCTGGGACCGAAACCATACAGCCAACATTTGTTTTGGAACGTCGATAGGATTCGCGTGCACTCGATTACTTAGTTGTATTCACGTTTCAGTTTTGCGAGGATGATTATCGAATCGTTTGAAGTGTTCTTCGAAATCTGTGATATCATTTCGTTTTAAATGGCCTTTCATTTTCCAATTGAATCTTCGCAAACGAAATTAGTATTTTTTATAAATACATACATAACAACAACTATGTAATGAGCCATCACATAACTATTCAATGTCAGCCCACAACTTTCTCTCTTAAGATTCAGTTCCAAAATGCGATTCTGCCACTTGCAGACAATTAAGACTGAACTTATAATTTCGTTTTATCAATTTCTCATGAGGAACGTATTTCTCTTCAATTACCATAATTTCATTGATAACACCTTAAATTCCATTTTGTTTCAAACTCTTTGAAACTTTTGCACCAAACTCTTTGAATTATTTGTGCTTTTTTTGTGGCGTTGCTTGAATATGCCTCGTTCTTTTGTGCCATTATGCGTCGTTTTGTTTGCGCCATACGAATTTTGCCATTTGTTTGTTTCTGAATCAATAAATTGTTTTGTTCATATTGATACGAAATCGATAGGTAGTTTTGGAAAAGTTAGTTGATGTGAAGAGCGTGGTGTGATTCGCATGAAGCGATTCATTCGCCACGTTGATTAATTCACATAATATTAGCATAAGTTAATTCACATATTGTTTAATGTTCAAACTGGTGAAATTCAAGCTGTCAAACATATCAAACATTTCCTGTCAATGCAGCAAAATTGGACTAAAAATTAATGTCACCAAAACAAGGATCCTGACAAACCGTTTAATTAAATCACCCCTCATTACTGACGGAAATGTCGTTGAAGAAGCCAGCGAGTTCATATACCTCGACCGGTACATATCAATGAAAAGAGAGGGGGAAACCGAAGTGAGAAGAAGAATAAAAGTTGGATGGAAATCGGTTTACAAATATAAAGAATTTTTTACTGATAGAAGGGTCGGAATGGCTTTGAAACGATGTCTGTATAATGAAAGTGTTCTTCCGGCTGTGTTATACGGGACAGAAACACGGCCGTTGACAAAAAGAATGGAGAATATGATGGGAGTAGCCCAAAAAAGGATGGAGAGGTTGATGGTAGGGGTGAAATTACGGGATAGGAAATCGAATAAATGGTTGAGAGGGATAACGAAAGTTAAAGACTCTGTGAAATGTGCAAGGGAAAGGAAAATTAAGTGGGCAAGAAAAATTGCAACAATGGACAATAAGAACTAGGCGAAGAGGGGAAGAGTGCACAGAGCGGCAACCTAGAATCGGGAAAAGAAGTCGGGTTCGACCGAAAATGAGATGACGAAACAATATTTGCAAAATAGTCGGCCAAGCATGTTCTGTATTGACTACAAACACTGACGGCGGATTATTACTTGAAATGATCGAAAAAATTTACCCGAAGAATTTTGCGACAACATCGCGATATTTAACATCGACAACACTGACTAACTTGGGAATCATTAAGAATCCTGATTATTTCTTAAAGGTTCTTTGACGATGGGCACAATGCTTTAGGCTACGATTAATGATTAATTTTTGCTGATTAATTTTCGATTATTCTTTCAAATGCTGAATGCTGTGTTCATATTGATAGGAAATCGATAGGGAGTTTTGGGAAAGTTAGTTGATGTGAAGAGCGTGGTGTGATTCACATGAAGCGATTTTATTCGCCAGGTTGATTAATTCACATAATATGATATTATACAAACACTGCTTTGAGTTGAATGAGCTGGAAGCATTGAACCATTCACTAACGGTCGTACAATTCGTGTAATCAATAACTACTTCTTTACCTATAAACGTGAACAGTTACGTCTAAATTAGCTCTTGAATTCTTCGAACCAAATTCAGTCATTTATAGAAGCAAGCAATCTGACGTTGGCAAATAACAGTTTTAGTAGAACTGATTCGAAAACTGTTCAGATGAAACAATTTGGGCGCACTACTTCATCGCCACCGTGACTCATGATGAAATTATCCCTTTCAAGAGACTAAATTTGCTCAAAACGATTAATTTTCAAATGCTGAATGCTCTTATCGGTGACGAACAAGAGTACCGCATGAAGTGGATATGAACAGGCTTTGAGGCCATGAAATGTTCAGATGCCACAGCTTTAGCTATCGGTTATTTTGCCGACAGTCATTCATGTTGAAAAGACGCACACTAACGGCACATCAACTGGCACACTAACTGGCTGTTGCAGCAAGATATAGAATCACTCCAATGCATATGAACACAGCACCGACCACGAATGTGATCGGTATCGCACAGCGTGCAGTCAACAGAGGACGATATGCTGGAAGTGCTTGCTGACGCCATTTAGCTTCTGAAATTACAAAAAAGACACATGATGATAATGTTCGAGGCTCGTTGATACGCCAAACACATGCACAATTTGTACGTATATGTGAAATCCTGATGAAATGAACTTAACAAAAAGATTTGCTGCAGATTTATACATGTCTGATGATAATATGACCACTTTTTGTGGCAAATGTTCATTCACTGTCACCTGAGAACAGCTTATTCTTTTAGCGTTAAAGGATTCAGAAAATGTTTCAGTCGATTTTTTCAGTCACTCTGAATACGAGTATATCTTTGTGATCTTTGCTGAATGTTTCGTTTGCTTCGATTGCTTTATTGCATTGAACACAGTTCAAATAAAGAAAATTTCATGAAAAAAAATGCAGAAAAGCGATTTTGAAATGGTAAATAAGCTGAAAATGTTACACTGAATGTCATGAGATGAGTGTTTGAGGGAGTAATGCAAACTACGGAGTGTACATCAGCTTAGAATCGAAAACATTCGTTTGCTTATTGTCAATAACCATGACGGATAGCATTCAGTTCTCCAACAAATCACTCTCGAATGATCGCGAAGAGAATCAGCAAAGGATCAGAAAGCAGTTCAATTTCATTAGAGGTGCAATCGTCAGATTATTTAAACTGCTATCGATATGCAAGAAGAGCGGAAACAAAATTCTCCAACAACATATTCACCATTTGGTTTATTGCGATTGCCACGTCGCCTTGGGATATTAGCGACTAAGTCTGGCATTGCATCGTTTTTCGATTATCAAGGTCACTTCAAATTTTTGTTGGTCCCTTTTGAGAGGTCATTCACAGAATGCCTGTTCGTTGGAGTGAATCCGAATCCGTGAGAAGCTGATTCCGCTGAAATCAGTCCACATTCATAGAACGGGTGTTCATTAGATTGAACTCGAATAAAAAGCAATCCTGCGTTTGAGAAAATCCCCAACAAAAAGATCTTGTGATCAGCTACTTCACAAGGCACTCGCTATGAACCGAGTGTATTTCGCATTTATGCAAACAAATTTATGCAAATTTTGAATTTCATAATGAGTACGTCCGTCTCAGTCTTATTCTTCGGGCCTTCTTCATTGACTGTCACGTTGCATATTTCTTTGCCCCATTCGATCACCAACCTGGATCCTTCACTCCCCTTCCCAACCCTTACCATTCACCTTTTCCTACTGTACCATGATAAAATGCGTTTTTCTAGCCATCCATAAATCATATTTTCACAACATAATGTAAACATTATGCGTTCTGAAATTATGAATTATTGTGCCGCTCAAATAGACAATAAAAATGGTGATGTTCCTATTGGAAAGAGTACACAGTGGTAAATTTCTGCACATAGCAACCGATATGGTTGACGAAAAAATGAGTGCACATGCTGCTGTTAACTTGATTGCATTTAATAGGTGCACTTCATATCAGACAATACAATACGAGGCTTGATATCTGCAATCGACACTTAACGAAAGCAACATGTAATATAAATATTCCTCGCAGCGAAATTTGTTTGTTCATCAAAGTCAATACTGGCCACAATGCGTTTTCATTATTTCCATTATTGTGTAATACATTATTTGCTTTCCAATACCATCAAAGTAACTATTTTGTTTGCACATTCATGTGCTCGCAACGCTCTATCTTCGGGCCTCCTTCATTGACTGTAGTCATTCGAAACACGTAGTCATTCATACTCTGCTCTTTATGCTCTTCCGATAGCTAGAAAGTGACCTTTGGTGGCCAGGAGGCGTATCATGCGTTTTGAAGGGTCGTAATGATTATTCGCTTGAAATGGCAATGAATTCGATTGGAGTCACGAAAGCTATTGTACGGCGAGTTGGTGAATACATTATGTTATGGGTGTTAGACAACCATTAAGTGCAGCCAGCTCGACGAATCCACGTATTTGGTTGTTATGGAGGCCGGGTGGATGCTGTTCAAATTGTACTACTTGTTTGTCGATATGACGAGCTTATGCTGAATGATAAGAATTAAATTTGTGTGTTGTGAGCGTTTAGAATTCATTGGAGAGTTAGTGGTTATTAACGTAATTGTGCGACGTGTTTGTTCGTCTCTGATGATCATTGTGAAATCGGGTTGTGTGGCGAGTTCTGATTTGGACACTTAATTCGACTTAAGGTTTTACGGCGATTTCAATTTGAGTTCTGGTGGCGAGTTTAGTTGACGGAGTTGTCGGCAAGTAAAGAACACAAGCGTGTTCATTCCTCTAATTAATCTTCTTAATTTGAAATGAGTCTATATTTGAATAATTTGATGCAGTTAGTTGGTTTTACACCAATGTGCAAAATTAATGTTTGTCCTGGCGTTCCTATGACAATTTTTGGAATAAGTATCGAGAATTGTGTCTGCCCCTGTCCTAGAAACTATTCATAGATATCATTCATATGTATTAATCTGTGTATCAATCAATCTAAATGTATCAATTCAAATAATTCAAATAATCAAAATAAACCGAAATTGTTGTGTCTCTCCATTTTTTGTTGTCTTGTAAGCCCACTATAAAACCACCCTCTTTTTATATGTAGTTTATTATTCGTGATTATCATTCGTTATTATTCTTGATTGTTTTCGTTCTTCCGTTTGTCTAACGATCCCACTACCCCTCCACCACATCTGGGAAGCATCAGCCGGTCTAATTCAATCACTACGATGTCCCCTATTCACCTCCCTCATATCAGTCAACTAACTGAGCGACTGAACAAAATAATCAATGACGTGAACCCAATCGACTGGTATTCAGAAGCAGCAACCGCAGATCTCTACGCTTATCTGGAATCAATTCAACAACAATAGGAACTTTCCAAAACAAAAATCGAGCGTCATATCATCGAAATATCGCAATATGCTGACGAGTGGCAACAATCACTCAAAAGCTCAAAGACAACCCAAGCCGAACTCACCGCGTACAAGGAAGCTGTCAAGGATCCCCAAGGTTTCTTTTCCGCAATATCTACAGCAAAAGATATCATTGACGAAATCAACGCGAATTTCAAAATTATCGACACTAAGTTACGTTCCACTTCAACTGCCTACTCCCCATCAATCACCCAAACAACCCCCAACACCTCGAATCGCAACGACATTTCCAACCCCCATTCCCCTAGCGTCGTCCCAAACAACCTCGCCATGGGTACAGCTACCCAAGCTTCAACTCCCCACGTTTTCCGGAGATCCGCTTGCCTGGTCCATATTCTGGGCCACCTTCAAGCACTCCGTCGACAACGCACTGATCGCAACGGTGCACAAATTATCGTATTTAATCAGCTGCCTGCAAGATGCAGCTGCACACGGCGTCTCTGGTTACGCACTGGAAGAACGTAATTATGAAGCAATAAAAGAAACCCTCTCACAACGGTGTTATAGCGTCACCCTTCGGTGTTATAGCGTCACCCTTCTTACTCGTAGCCACAATGCGGTATCATCTGGAAAAGAACGCGACACTACCCATCATGAGAGAATTGATCGACAACACATACGTTGACAACATCATGCTGACAGCACATACGACAAAAGAAGCAATTGAAAACTGCGACGCAGCGAAGAACCTGTTTGCTGAAGCCGCTATGAATCTCCGCGAATTCAATTCCAACGATGCTAACGTTCGCAATCATTGGCAACCCAATACACGACAACAAACGCTCACAACCAAGGTCCTGGGAATTCCATGGAATGTCCAGTCCGACACAATCCAATTCACATTCAAGAAATATGCCGAAACCACAACCACAAAAAGGTCGGTTTTATCTTGGATCGCCAGCGTGTTCGACCCATTAGGATACCTGACACCTGCTACTTTACCAGTCAAGATATCCCTCCAATCACTTTGGGAATCCAAGTATAAGTGGGACGAACCACTGAACGAAAACGACCTAAACAAATTTCATTTGGTGATGGGAGGATGGCAAAGCCAATCAATTGAGATAACTCGGAAAGCTTATCAACTAAAAACCGTACACTGTTTTTTCGACGCATCCAAATTTGCTTATGCTGCAGCTGTATATGTGAAGTCAGACATGAAGTGCAACCTCATTATGGCCAAAAGCCGTCTAGCACCAATCAAAGGATTGACAGTTCCACGTCTAGAACTCCTTGCAATCCTTACTGGAACTCGCCTCCTCGATCACGTTTGTTCTCAACTCCAACTGAATGTTCCACGTTTTCTACGGTTCGACAGTCAATGCTCACTTTCATGGGTGATACTCAACAATCAAAACCAACACTTCATCAGAAATCAAGTAGAAAAGATCAGGATATATAAGAACATCGAATTCCGGCACGTACCAGGTGATCTGAATCCTGCGGATCTAGCCACAAGAGGCGTTCGACTCGACGAAATAATCATATGCAATGAATGGTTCTGCTGGCCTGACTTTCTACAACAGCCGGAGTCACAGTGGCCAGAACTGTCCCTTCCCAAACCACCAGTCAATGAAGCAGAACAAATAGTATGCTTAACAGTACATACATATGAGGATATTTTCAATCTCGAACACTTCAGCAACTACAACAGACTTCTGCGCTCAACGGCTATCGTGCTCCGATTCATTGCCAGAACATGCAAAACCTCATCTACCGCCAAATTGACAACAATTAGCCTTACCGGACCTCTGACTGCAGCGGACTTGACAATTGCAGAATTCTATCTTGTGCAAGAGTCTCAAAGACGAATCAAAAAAGAAGAAATAACATCACTTGACATGTTCAAAGATGAAGGCATTTATCGATGTGGAGGACGAATAGCAATCACCCGTCATTCGAGAGATTCCATCAACCCTATATTCCTTCCAAAAAGCGGCGCACAAACTCGGCTCATCGTTTATGGGTAAACGACTCACACATGCAGGCACCGCCCACACCTTAGCAACTATTCGCAAACGATTCTGGATTCCCCAGGGAAGAGCTGCAGTCCAACTTACCATTCAAAGATACTGTATGGAATGCAAACGCTGGAATGCAAAACCACTCAAGCTACCACCCTTTCCAGAAGTACCAGCCGAACGCAAGATTCCGACCAACCCATTCTCCAACGTCGGACTCGACTACTTTGGTCCCATCCGTATGAAAACGACAAACATGGAATAAAAGGTCTTGAAACGATGGGTGGCTCTATTTACATGCCTGTGGACTCGTGTAGTACACCTTGAAGTCGTTGACGACTGCTCAACGGAGGCCTTTATACTATGTTTTCGTAGATTCATCGCTCGATGGGGATAGCCAAAATCAATATTATCCGACAACGCCCCAACCTTCATCCTTGTCGTTCAAACAGTGGGTCAATTTCTCAATCGTGTACAATGGAAGAGAATAACTGAATTAGCCCCATGGCAAAGAGGCATATACGAGAGAATGGTTCAAACCATCAAAAGGGCTCCCAAGAGAATGATTGCGCGACCGTTTGTAGACGATGAAAACCTCAAAACTCTCATGAGCGAATGTGAATCCCTGGTAAACTCGAGACCACTCACCTACGTATACAAGGAATCGCCTCAAATCATCAGGCCTATTGATCTGATCACACCAGCAACAAACATGTCGCCTATGCCAGAATTCCAAGATACCGAATCGTCCACTGATGATGACTACGAAGAGTCGATCAACAATCGTGATAATCTGGTCAAATCTTGGATGTGTTCGAGAAGATTCATTGTGCGATTTTGGAAGGCTTGGGAAAGTGACTACCTGTTGAGCCTTCGAGAACGAACTCAGCGAGATCATAAATCAGGCAAACTGATCAATCGAAGATTACCACGGCTGGGAGAAGTAGTAATTATCCATGAAGAAGCAAAACCTCGACCGTTATGGCGACTGGGTATGATCAACAAACTCAACAAAGGGAAAGATGGAAATATCCGTTCTGCCGAGTTAAACTGCGGACCAAACAAAAGCTTATCGCGCCCACTCAATCTCCGCTACCCTCTGGAAATCGACGAAGAAGACGCTATCCTCGCCAGAACAAAAGCCGTTCGTGAACAATCTTCGGAACGCGATAGAGACCAAAAGCAGCCCAACAGCGACAAAACCGAATGCAAAGGGCCCCTGACTCGATCAAGAAAAAGAGCACTCGACCTTGGCTCTACAGTATTTACATGT